>VZTO01017850.1:22846-76770 GCA_013400615.1 Syrrhaptes paradoxus
TTTCTTTTTTTTCAGATATAAAGACCCGGAGTACTTCGAACACACAGTTGTAATTTTCTTTTGATTCGCTCTTTTATACCCTCGTATAACCAGCTCAGGTCAGCAGATAGCGAGATTTGAGGGAGTAGGTGGCGGGGGAGGGGGGGGGGAAGTGGAGGGGGTGGAGGGGTGAGGCAGATATGTGTCATGTTTCCCCCGGCAAAAGATTCGGGTTTAAAGCGTTGCTCAACTTCTGTGACAAAGCGGATCTCTGTCCTCTCCTCCAGCCTTCTCCTTGAGGAGGGGACCTCTGAGGGGGTGTTTTTTCCTAGTGAGCCAAGGACCACCTCCCCGGCACACTGCCAGACCTCTGACCGTCCTCACCGCTTTTACACGTGCCCTATTACCTATTGCAGCACGCAATTTCTTCACGGGAGGTTTGTCCCACGGTGACTAAACCCGTGAGNAGCCTGTAATATGTTAATGGCCGTAGGGTATGCCTGAGGTACCATCTCAAGCTGCTCCGCACACCATATGTCAGGCCGTTAGCCACATGGATCTATTAATCAAAGGGGCAGAGAAGGAAGAGGAGAGAGAGGCGGGGGGGGGGGGGGGGGGNTCGTATAACCAGCTCAGGTCAGCAGATAGCGAGATTTGAGGGAGTAGGTGGCGGGGGAAGGGGGGGGGGAGTGGAGGGGGTGGAGGGGTGAGGCAGATATGTGTCATGTTTCCCCCGGCAAAAGATTCGGGTTGTTGCTCAACCTCAACTTCTATGACAAAGCGGATCTCTGTCCTCTGCCTTCTCCTTGAGGAGGGGACCTCTGAGGGGGTGTTTTTTCCTAGTGAGCCAAGGACCACCTCCCCGGCACACTGCCAGACCTCTGACCGTCCTCACCGCTTTTACACGTGCCCTATTACCTATTGCAGCACGCAATTTCTTCACGGGAGGTTTGTCCCACGGTGACTAAACCCGTGAGGTCCGGAAAAGTACCGGATCCACAAAATTACCAGGAGCAGGGGAAGAAGTCGCGTATGTAGGAAGGAGACCGCAGTAAAAGCCCCCGTGTACGTGCATTTTTCATGCAGCCCACTAAACAGGACTGGCAGGCGCACCCGAACTTCTGCAGTTTAGGCAAACAAAGGGTGTCCTGATGAACCTAACGCCAAAGCTTAGCGCCCGAGAAAATGCACGGGCTCCCGGGTCTGGTTTCTGCTCCCTGCCTGGGAGATGGGGTGTGTTAGGGGGCTTTCTTTTCAGGGTTAAAACGAACATACTCCTCCTCGACCCTGTTGGCTAGTCCGTAGGTGATACATCCGGGGCAGAGCCCTGACAATCAACACTCCCAGACTAATTCTAAGACTGCTGGATTATTTTGCTTTTCCTTCATGATGAATGAGGGGGAGCATTAAAGAGACTGACCTCTCACTTAAGTACATGTTCCATAAAGTTTGGAAATTCTAGATTATTTTGAAGTGCTACAGCGGCTTGGGACAGTTACTGAGTGGTGGAGGAGGGGGAGGACAGGACCACTTCGATGTGTCAGGGCCCTGAGGCAGGGTCCCCTCGTGTGGAATGCGTGGGTGGATCAGGCAAACCCCCAACCCCTGACGGCCAGGCCAAGCCGCATGCACGGGTGTACTGGAAATGGTGGGAAAACACCCGGAGAAAGGGAAAGGACGTGGGCTAGACCAGGGACATAGGACACACAGAGAAACTCTGCTTTTTATAAGTTTACATAAAAAGCACAAGATCTAGCTGTTTGAAATTCTCTCTGTTGGTACTGTGCACCACAGAGAGGCAAGTGAGAGGGAAGAAGTGCTTGAGACAATTTCTGCGACACAGGATAGTAACTCTGTTGATTTTGTTGTATGGTACATTGCATAGGTTATGTTGAAGTCAGTCTTTAAGACAGACATATTTTCTGACCTTTTTTCCCCTTTTGGTGTCTGGAAAAATAATGAGTGCATCCCTGCTTAGATCTAAAGTTTGCAGCCGTCTTCTGGAACCTTTTATTTGATACAGATTGCATTTAACCTGCAAAAATTATGAAAGCCTTTCTAAGCGATACGTTACATCGAGACAGAAGTAAATGCATGGGCTGAGTGTCAGTTGATTCTGCATTTCCTCCCATCTAGGGAAAGGCTCTTTATTACCTTTAAATTTTGGTGCACATACCACCCATCATTTTCTTCCTCTGTTTGAAAGGTAACCCATATATCTGTCGGTTTAGGTTTCCAAAGACTCGTAACTTAATTCCTTCAGGCTATTCATCAGCACAGTAATTAAACTAGCAAATGGATGTAAATAAAGTGAAATTGGTTTCATGACAGATGAGCCGAAGAGGCCTCTGACATGAAACAAGCCAGGACAATAATTATTTCTGCACCGGGCTATATGAGGAACTCCATCTGGATTTATTAGGTGCTGCAAGTTATTTGCTGGGAGCAGGCAAGACAGGAGGACTCACTTTAATTTGTCGGGATTTTTTTTTCTTTTTGCATCCTAAATAGGTTACAGAAATATAATTTTGGAATTAACTTTGGCAATGCTCTGAGAAGCCTTTACCCTATATAAAAAGGTGGTTGGAGAAAGGCTTATGAAACAATTTCTCTCCAAATGCTAAATAGGGGAGGACTATGTTAAAATCCTACTCTCGAGATATCCCCTACTAAAAAATCATCCAGATTACCCTGGCAGCCATGTATGCTTCTCTTTTCTACAAATATGCATGCGTTACAGTGGAGACAATAGAAATAAGGCAAATTTGGAGAGCTTGGGAATTCTGAAGATCTTATCTTAAAAAAACAAACCAAAACAAACAGAAAACCCCCTCAGCTAGATGGTTTCCGGTAAGATTCCCCCACTCCCTCTACATAAAGGAAAAGTTTATACCTGTGGAGAAGAGAGGAGCAGAGGAAGGGGCTGCGGAAGGGAGGGTATGGATTCCACAAGGCTCAACTATAATTGGAGCTATCGGGTCCAGCTTGGAGTGGAAGTAATATACAGAATAAATAAAAAAAGGGCTCTCACAGCGGGTGCAGATTAGTCCCTTTTCCCCTGAAAAGATTAGAAACTGACTGCTTTATACTTAAACGTACTCTCAATTATTTAAGCGCCCCTTCGTGATTAGCAAGTAAAAGTAAAGCTCCAAAACGCTGAAGAAATGAAGCAAAAATAACATCGCTTTCCCACAGCTCACGTAGGCTTTCCAGCACATGCCTAGCTCCCTGCTGGATAGCAACGCTCAGACCGGTGGACTCTCTTCGATACATACACCTGTAGGGTGGGGGGTAGGGGAGGGGAAGGAGAGAGGGAGGGGAGAAGAAGGGAGGGGGCAGCTTCAGCGTGAAAAAATTCCTCTGTCGAACCTGTGCAGGCTGCAGCCCAACTTTGTTTCACAAGCGTTTGGGATCCGTGGACAGATTTTTCCAGGAATGCTGGACCTTCATCTCTTCCACTGGGAGGGGGGAAAAAAATCTCGCACTAAAATCCACCCCCCCCCCCCCCCCAAAAAAAAAACCCCACCAAAACCAAAACAACCCCAAACACAGAAAAACAAAAACCAAACCAAAACCAAACCTCCAATCACCCTCTTTGAAGGGGCTGGAAATGAACTGGGGACGCCTATGTTTACACACAGCAGTTTGATCAGGGTTCATATCTTTCTGCAATCAAATCAGGGGCATTTTCCATCCTTCCTCATGGAAGGGACTGTGGTAACTGCAAAGCCGGGGAGAGATCCTAAAGGAACTGAAACCCCTTAAGTCTGAAGCCACACGCACGCACACACACACACATCCCCCAATTATTTAAAAGTTCTTGTAAAATTGGAAGACATAGCCCAGTCCTTTAATTAGAATACACCGTGAATAGGGATAGCATATGGAGGGGAATGTCAAGAGGGTGCCAGGGACAGATCCTAGGAAATCTGTATTCATTTCTGCCTCCTGTTTGTTCAGTAATCTCTACCATCATAACTAAATCTTGGAGCACTGATGTAGTTCGAGTTGTTGTTGACTCAACGTCAAAATTCAATCACTGGGGGTTTTGCATCAGCCGGGCTACTTATTTGTCTAATAAATCCGTCATTTTGTAAGAAAAATATTTGATCAGCCGTATTTGACCTCTTGGTATCCACAAGCCACATTTATTTCTTCCAGTTTACAAATGCAAAATGGAGATGATCATCTTAATGCCTCGAGGTACTGTGTTGATTTCTGATTGGATTTTAGATGGAAATGTCTATTTTAAATACCCCATGATTAAATTGTACATATAATAGAATTCATGCCTCTCAAATCAAATCCCGATTTGCGAACCCTGGATTTATTTTAAAAGAAATATTATTTAAGCATAAATTGTTTTCTTAAATGAATTGTTAACCCCTCGCTGTAAGATTTTGTTACAGCCAGGCATCTTTCTCACTGGAAAACTTCTTTTGACCCTGGACCATCCGTTTCTGATTGAAAGGTGTCAGACAAGGGTGGAACCAAGGTATTCCTGACATCCTGCGCTCGGGGATTTCCTGCCTTTATTTTAATGCAGAATTCTTTCCAAAAGGGAGAAGGGGGGCACGCTGCACAAGTTTAATTGGATTGGGGGCAGATAACTTTCAAGAGAGATTTTGGGTTGGGAAGAAAGGGGATGGATGAAGTCTGGGGGATGGGAAGGAATAAAATCATTGACGGGAGAGGAGAGATTTGGGAGCCTTCCATGGGACGAGAGGCCGGCTGCAGCCACTAACACACTGGGGGAGTCGAGGCGCTGCTCGACCCCGACGGCCCCTCCTCCCCGCTCCCCCGGCAGCCCCGCGGGTCCTCTGCCTGGGGAAACCCCACCGCCGTGGGGCCGGGCCCGCGTCCGCCCCGGCCAGCTGGGAGCTCCGGCGTGAACTGCTGTATTTCGGGCTTGTTCCCTTCAGTAAACACCGCCCCGTCCGGCTTTTTTTGACTCTCGTACCCTGAGTTTTCCTTTGGGCGGCTGCGGGGTTTTTTTTCCGTCTCCATGGAAATATTTAAAGGGTCGCTGTGAGCCCGGGCCGCGGTCATTATTCCCGCATTAATGTCAGCTATCGATTCGTTCCCCCCAGCACTCACTCGCGTCGGGACCACGAAGGGCCGCGCCTGCAGAGCTGGAGCTCCTGGTGGAGGTTGGCAGGGAGCCCCCCCGGCAGCCATCCGCTGTGAACTCCTTAATGAAGTGCCCGACGCAAGGAAGGGGGGGAAAAATGTGAAATATTTCAGCATATTGAAAATGTTAATGTTGGCTTGTAGGAATTAATGTAATGGTCTATAGTTATTAACAACTTATAAAGGCTTAAATCAATATAAATTAATTTAATTATGATTTCTAATTGCATTATGCATGATCAATTTGAAACACTACATTAAAGATAATTAGAGCGGGGTGCTAGTCACTAATCACTTCCCTAGTAGCTTAATGAAAAGGAATGTCGTGTTACCTATGGGGTGGATCCATGAAATAATATAAGTACTTATTTTCCAACAGAAAATAATTGTACCTTTTAGTAGACGTTTTAACTGCTTTATTGTAAACACAAAACAGATCTGGACTTTTTAGGTGGCCTTGCTTAAATTTTACTGGTGTTGGCTGAAGTGTTGATGTATTATGAGTCCATTAATTGAGGACCCGAAGGAAGACTAACTTCTGTGTAGAAGTATCATACTGTACTATAGAAGCTAGTGCCAAGAGGTCACAGTAGATGGAGGTCCTAGTTTAGCATAATGGGTTTAACATTTCCATGACATCATCAGGGAATCTGAAAAGAAGTCTAAGGATAATCAGAGTGGTCATTCAGAAGCAGAGTAAATATTTTATGAGGATATATAGGAGAGAGGAAAGAAGGTGGTCAGAAAGGTGAATCTCTACTTCTTCATGCTCTGTGAAGAAGTTTTTTCACTTGGTACCAATTTTGATTGAAAACTGGTGTATTGTTAATACAAAAAAAGTCAGAGCATGACCCTTGGAGGAGTGAATCCCAATTTGTTTTTAGCAGTGTTCTAAATGTATTTGTTCTTATTGTCGTCCTTAAGGGCTACTGATTACTTCTCTCTTACTGTTCAGATGCAAACAAATCCTTACTTGATTCTTCATTCACTCTGCACATTGTCATTTACTCAGGAATCTGTTCCTACTTTAGTAACAAAAGCTAATTTATTGTTAAATTTAAAAGCAACAAACATAAATGAATGTCTTGTAAATGGATGGTGTGAGGCAGATTAATTGAAAATGATTTCCCCGTGATTAGCTTTTTGCATCTTTGCCTAATAACTGAAGCAGTACTCGTTATATAGTCTCGTTATATAATTCATAGTTTTCAGAGAAGTAGTGTGTAATTAAGGAAACTGAGCTTTGAGGAGAACAGTAAAGAACAGTAGCATATAATACCCACATTTGTCACAGCAAGACCTGTTTGAAGAATTTTCCTTCTGTTAAGGCCTGACTGAGACCAAGAAGCTTTGGGACTCCCAAGGGTAACACTGTGAATAAAAAGGAGTGAAGGATAGAGCCTAACTGTCACCCAAGGAGTATAGCTTTTTAAGGCTAAGTTACTAGAAACACATGATTTTAGTACTGAACTAGGAGGGTAGATGATTCTGTGGATGGAATAATTCCAAAGGTATACAGCTGCTCTTTTTTTAAAACGACTCCTGTTTAAAACTGCACAGTAGAATAGCTATTTTCCCCCCATGTCCTGCAGAGGGAAGGTAGAAGCACGAAGCGTATTTTGCATAACAATTTCTAAGTATTCCACTGAAGTGGGACTAATTGAAGGATGAGACTGGTCATTCCTTCTGTTGTTCACAGCTTGAAATGATGTGGCATCACACTGCCAAGATCCAGTGACAAGATCTGAAAGTAATTAATGGAAAAGTTTTTAAAAGTGCAGGTACCCGAACTTAAAACTTCCTGTTTTTCTTAAGAAAAATCCTCCACAGAAACCCTCAGCTCATGCAAGGAAATTTTCTGTATATTGGAATATCAATAAATATATATGGACTCTAATGTGTTGAACTAAGGACAGGATATCAACACAGCTCAAAATATCCAGGTGACAAATGCCTTATAAATACCAGTGGAGACACACTCGTGTGGGCTCCTATGTCACTTCAGCTATGGCAACTATTCTAGCTGTTGTGACTTTCCCACTATGTTTGTCCGTTATTGCATCCTGACCTCTGCTCTGAATGAAACAATTTCCACGACTATTGTTCAATTTCTTGTCAGGAGACAAGAGTCCCCTAGCATGACTCTTCCATAACCAAAGAGCTCACAAGGAGAAAAACAGTCCACTGAACTTCATAGATGGGGTCAAGGACTGAAGCCTGTGTGTAAACTCATATTGTGATATGCCTCAGTTTTCTCTGCTGTGAATAAATATTGCGCCAGCCTATGTTTTCCAGCCTGCAGAGGAGTTGGGGAAGTCTTATCTAGAAAAGGTGCAAGTGGGCTATCAGCTAGTGCAACTGCTTCTGAGAATATTGATTATCCTTTTTTTTTATTTTTTAAGTACAAGCAGAAAGAAAATCCTTGCTTATGCAAGGGACCCTTTGTTATAAAAGCTTCACCTGGACACTGTTTGAGTGGTTAGATTTGGAATCACATGGAGTCTATGTTTTATGCTGTTCTTTCATAAAGCAATTGATTTTCATTAGCACTGTGAACTAAGGATGGAGCATGAGAGCTGTTTATACACCAGGGAAAGGAATTAAAATAATTACATGAGACACAGTGGTAACTGAAGCATATAGCTTTGTAGCTGTGGAACTATCCTGTGATCCTCTCTCTAAACTAAATCCAGTATTTAATAAACACCTTCATGGCTCAAATGCAACTTTCCATCCTTTTGGGGACCCTCTGAATGACTGGCACATTTGCAATCGTGGCAATTTGCCAGAGCCTTAGGATCAGTTTTTTAAAATTCTTGTCCAAGTTTTTATGTTGAACATAAAATTAATTTTTCTCCTCACCTAAAATTAAATTGAATGAAAATTTTAATTCATTTAAACAGTTTATTTTTTATTTATTTGAGGCCTGATGTCTCAAAGCTTCCCCTTTTCTGATTGACTGATAGTTGAGACACGCCACTGACAGCTGCAGACAAATGTGATAACAGAAAATCTAATAAAGTATTTGGTTTTAAAGCTACAAAACTAAAACTGTCAGCTTTGTTTTTCAGTAACAGAACTAACCACATTTTGATCAATGGTTATTTTAGTGCTATGCAGGTAGGATAATTGTTTCTGACCAGGTTGCCATTAGGATCTTGGGAGTGAGCTGCCATGCTCAGTCTGAATATGTTGGGTTGCAATGCTTCATTTTTTAAAATTTAAACTGCAGAAAGACTGTGCCACAACATCATCTGATTGGACACTGGGTGTTATGATTTTGTGAAAATACACAGGGTTGTGCAACAGAAGTTTTAAAGTAGTATGAAGCAAGGGAAAGTCTTTTCAGCATCCATGGGAGACTGAAGAGGATGATGCTCTTAGTGTGTAATTAAATATTAATAATGGGGAGAAGTTGGACTTATTTTTACTCTCTAAAACATTGTTAATAGGTTTCAGTCTGGCATTGAAAACATTAGACACATTGCCCCGTGTCTTACCTTTTTAACCCTCTTTGCATGTTTAAGTAAACAGATCTTAAGGTCTTTTGTGCTTGTGATGGGTGATAAAAACAATCTGTATGATAAATCAGTGCCAGGCTCAGGAGAGAAGTGTATTCTGGTTCAAATTCATCCCGTCTCAAACTCAGTTAATCATGATAGCCACTGACTATTCTGTCTGTATTCAAACTGCTTATGGTTTGCTTGTCCAAAACAAAGGGCAAGAATGTGGAGCTCACACATATCCACAAAAACAATGTCGAAACATTGAAAAATAAATTGGATTAGGAAACAGATGAATATAATGACCTTCCTTACTCTCAATCATATGCTGCCAGCTAAGTGTTTGAGTCTGAAAAATTGCACTAATGAAGCTATTTGAAGGCTTTTGTGGACAACTGCTTCCTCTTTGAAGATTAAATGAATGATGTTGATGTGATTAATCTTAGTACAGGGAGTGATGCAGCAGCCAGAAAATACCTTGGTGATTTTCATAATTAAACTGAATCAACATTTCAAAGAAATGCTAGTGTTATCACTTGTATATTAGAATTACATTCATTAGACAGAAGAAACAAATAATTTGAGCAAACAAGATTTTCCTTTTGGTGTACTGAGACTTCTGTCATGTCTCAGAGTATCTTACCATAATTCATTATTACTGTTTAATTTTATCCTTGCTTTTTCAGTTACTTGTTTTCTGTTTATTTTTTCTTAACCGTGTTAATAACTGATGGTTACTCACTTCCTGATTTCTTATTTCAGTATTAAATAGCCTTTCTCAGTTTTCCAGTTAAAATTGCCTGCCCAGTATAGGATTTCAAATCATTGTCACTGAAAAATGATGTGAAGAGTTGCTGGTCTGTGTGGATAATGGAGTCAGGCTTTCCAATGATCTCTAGCTTTATAAGGGCTCATCTATAAAGGACAGGACAAGCCACAGAACATATGAGAGACAGGAGTGACAACAGTCTCTGCACAAGACTGAGAACGCGAATAGTATTTCACTGTGATCTGTCAAAATAACGGTTTGGGTCAGATTCGGCATGTTTAACTTATTCCCTGAGAGTCTTGCAGATTTTAGTAGGACTGCCTAAAGCTTCCTTAACAACTGCTGAAGTGGCAGAATCTGGATTAATGTAACTGAGTAACCCTTAGTGGTCCTTAATAGTGCATATTTAAAATAATTAATTAATAAATGTGCACTTTTTTGTAATGTAAGGAACTTAAAGCATTAAATATCTTTCCCAACGTACATGCTTTCCCGACACACACATGCACATGTATACTAATAGAGAGTAAACTTGCCACCCTGCCAAGCAGTTTCAGTAGGGTAAAATTAATGAACACCACAAAAATATAGTCATCTGCTTCTTTCATGCAAATAAAGGTGAAAGTGTAAGGTTAATGATTGTTGCATCAATAGAAATTCACTGTATTACTCTTTCTATCACCACGTCAGATTATTTGAAAGGTTCCTCTGTGACTTCTGGTAACCCTGATATTTACAGTGTATTTCTAGTCGTTGCACAATCTTTCCTTTCACTGTTACTTAATAGAAAAAAAAAGAAATTACTTCTTTAGCATAGTTGATAAAAACCTAGCTTTTTGCCTTGAGGACCTCAATTTTAGTTGATTTCATAATCTGAACCAAAATTAGCTTGGTGGTCTCCACACAATCTCTAATGTGCAATAATCACCATCACCAAACTGAAGTTTTCCTCCATACTGAGTTTAAAAACAACACGTGGACTTGGAATGCCCACAGACCCCAAGAAAACGATTTCTGCAATACTGTCTAGATCTGATACAAAGAAAACAGCTCTCTCACCCTGTCTGGCCTTCAGTCCCCTCACCTAATCTTGTCTTTCCATGTAGCTTACTCCGTTTACCTCAGGTCATTCCTCCTATCACACCTCTTATTTCTTTATAGGGGAAACAGTGTATTTATTGTCACTCGATATATCCTTTTGTCTCTGTCTTTTACTGTTCTTCTGTCTTGTGTCCATTAGGTTGGGCACTACTCTGCACAATACTTCGTCAGTGACTGAATAAGCATTTCTTACTCATCATCATAGTAAATATGATTGCCACCACTACTAAGGCATCTGCAGGTGTGAAACTCCAAGGTACATGCAGTAATTAGTGGCCCAAATGTGAATCTGATAGAAATGAGTGATTTCATATACACATTTGTCATGCTGGGTGACAGCACTATTTTGATCAGTCACCACAGAGTGAACCTTGTGACCGAAGAAATTGGTCAATGAGCTATATGTTCATCTAAGCTACTTTTAACCGCAAAGGAGACAAGTTGTCTAGTCTAAGCTAAGAGTTAGAATTCTGTTACTGTCCATGAATACAGAGGCAGGCATTTCCAAATGGAGATTTATTTCATCTGAGGACAGTTAGACTATGACAGCTGACCTGAATAGCTCTCTAGAAGTGCCAGCCCTTTCTGCTGGATTTAACACAGACCCCAAGCCCTAGCTAGTTAACCAGCCTTGGAGAGCTACATAACCTCACCTCATCCTTTGTGGCCCAGATCTACAGGATTTTCGGATATGTCTCGAAAGAGTTTGGTAAGATAGGGAGACTGTTCACTCAGGAATTTGTTTTGTCTGCCAATGTGTGAATATGGGAATTCATAAATGACTTCATAGTCATTCAGGTGAAAGGAACAACAGCAGATTGGTGGGCTGGGCTTGATGTGCTAGAAGTTTTCCTTGCCTTTTCAGAGATCCAGCTTGGTTTCTTTTCCTTAAGGGGGAAGGCATGAGGAGGGGAGTAACAGACAACATGGATAAAAAGGGGAAGTGTCCTGTCCCCCACTGCAGTCAATATATTTTGTAAGAATGTCTCTTTAGCTGCTTTTTAATTTTTGCTACCTGTGTCTGCTCTTAAAAATTACTCCAGTGGGCATCCCTCATGTTATTTCAAATATTTTAAACATAGCCTACTTTGCCTTCCTCTCCCCTTCTCAGTCCAGAACTTGACTGAAGGTTACATGAATGCTGCAAAAGGACTAGGTGAGATCCAGGGCCAAGTGCTATGCAGTGCGCACACTGCCAGCATGAGGGTGGTGCTGTACCTTTGGGCCTGAGAGCTAGAGGTGATTTCCTGGCATGGATACATTTAAGAAAGTAAAAGTAGCTGAGATAGATAACCAGGATAGGCAGATCTCACAGAGAGGTAGTGAAGAAGCAACAACAGACAGTGGGTGTGAGCACAGCATTACTCCCAACACTCCCCAAAGTTGTACTACACTAGCTACACAGATATAATAAATTCCTTTGGTGTAGATACAGCTGTCTTCCTTTGGGTCAGAAAAAATCATTAGGGTGGGATTCCTTTCAGCTGGCTTTAGACATTCAAAAAGCAGGCATTAAACCTGAGCTGGTTGTTAAGGGCTTCTTTGGAGTGAATGTAAAGAGATGAACATCTCATGAGAATTCAGTCCACCCCTGGATAGGTGTCTCATACAGGATGAATGAATCACTCATTGGAGGTGCCTATTTCTCTTCATTTTTAGAGGGTACACCTAAGGAGAACTAATCCCTTCCCTCTTGTAAATATTTATGTGATTTCAGTTGTCATCTGACCATAAAAAATGCAAGCAGGAGTATATTGTGCAACACATATAATACTCTGTGCATACACACATATACATACATGGGCGTTCATACGTCTCCAGGAGCCAGAAGCCGTAGAGGAGCTTGACCAGGTTTGTTTGGGACAGGAAAAAAATAACAGATCAGCTTCAGTGGAGAAAATTTAAATGCAAAATTTGCTTCCTCAGTTGGAAAAGATTTCCTGTCCAGTAGCCCTGTTGAAATTTGGGAAGCCAATGTTTTCAGACTCTTGAGCAAGGGACAGATTGGAGAGGGTGGAAGTCATAAGTGAGTATTTATTAATGCCAACAGACTGCTGTTGTAAACAAGAATGATGACTTTTGTTTGAATCATCCTATGTATAAAAAATATTTGTTGTGTATTGATAGAAAGGACATTGAGAGTTTTAATAACAAAGACAAAGAAAATATCTTCAGAAAGAAACACTTTAAAAAGGAGCTGAAGTTTCAAAATAAAAACATGTTTCTACTTATCACAATATTTATAAACACCATGCTTCTGAAACCAAGGAAAGGAGTAATAAGAGATATTTTTTTATCTTACTTTGCCCATATAATGAACAAACATTCATATTAAACAAGAAACATACAACATATAAACCTTCACTTTGCGCCATTTATTGCTAAAGTCCCTTTATGTGTCACCTTTATGATACGCATTTTTGTTTCTACCTCTTTTAAAGACATGAGAAAAATAATATACCAAAAAAGACTATTTTATAACCTGTTTGCAGCAAAGTATTTGTAGTAGTTGTTTATCTGCAATAATGTTGTATATTTAACACAAAAATGAAAAAAGTACAACATTGTTGGCTTAAGCTAAAGCTATGTGTTTATGTGGTTTACATTTCAGTATTAATACTTAATGAGTATACAGATGATTTTGTTTCCTTTTTAAAAGAGCTTTCTAGGATGCTTATATTTCTAGGATACTTATATAGACTAAAGAACTAGATTTTAATTGTTTAACTGTAAAACAGTTTGTGTTGAAATACAGATAGATTTATTTTTAATAAGAATGGTCCTTCCTTAGTCACTCTACGTGGTACTGTTAAAATTGTCTGCTATTTCAGACTTTCAAATGTCTTTCACAAGTGGCAATGTAGAAATCTTCCGCAGAATAGTAACAGGTGATTCTGTTCATTGGATCAGGAGACTCAAACAGCTTGGTTACTTTTCTTACAGAGATGCCATTGAAGAGGTGGTAGGTAATCAAGATATCTGTGTTGGACTGGCAGGTACAAACCAGAACCTACATACTTGACTTCCTAAATTACAGCTGAGGCCAGGCGTGAAATCTTGTGGTGTCTGGAATGACACTAGACACTACATTTAGGAAAAGGAGTCCCTATCTGACCTGCTTTAAACATTGATTTTATGGAGACATGACTTGCACCCTTGAAGTTGTCTTTGTCGAGGACAAAGGAAATCTAGAGTGACTGGCCTAGTCATGGATATTTAAGTGATAGAACTAAAGTTAAGTGAGCTGAATTTTACCTTTGAAAATGAAGTCCAAAACCTAATGCTCTAATCTTCTATTCAGCTGCCAGTTCATCCTGGCAGGCTCACAGAATAGGTAGGTTCCTGACTTCTATTCATCCTCTGAATTTCTTTGGGAAATTGGGTAATTAAATTAGGATTTAGGATCATAAACTGGTAGTTCTCCAGCTCCAAAGCCAACAGCATTCTGATATTGTATCATCTAAACAAGGTGTTTACAAGTGTCAAGTATGCCCTTTAAAACATAGTTGGAGCTGATCCAGCTGTTTTCTCTAAGAAAGTATTCCCGTTAGGATACTTGTTCAAGATTGGGTTTCACGACCTGCTGCAGCTTGAGATGACTTGAACCTCATCTACTGCATCCCAAGGAATATCCTGCTTGTGACACTGTCAGACCAGCAGGGCTTAAAGGCCTTGTGTTCTCTCCCATTAGAGATTGACAGCTGTGTAACCTTCATTAATCATTGATAACTGGGAGTGCAAAGAAATGCTAGCATATGTGCATTGCCTTTTGGGAATTTTTCAGAGTATAGGGTCTTCTTTTGGTATCGTTTACAAATTTTACTCAGTAATAATCTAAAATAAAATAGACACACCTTCTCCTAAAAATGCTGGCCAATTCACTTTCTTAGTTTTTTTCCTTGGAGCAGAGGGATCCTAACCACTAGGCTGGAATCACAGTTCCTTAGGTCTGCCTTATCTCTGGTCCCATAAATCTTCTGTTGTGAGATGCTATTCCATTGTAACTAACTGTCACATGAAACTTGTTCTTTCAGGAGATTATCCTCAGCTAAGTATGCTGGCTTCTGGCTATATTTGGTCACCTGAATAATTTTCTGGCCTCCACTGCCTGTATTGGCTAAAGGCCAGATTCCCTTCTTCACTTGTCGCTCTAAGTGCTGAGATGCTCTAGTTTATTCAAGATGTGGGCTCTTGATTATGACACAGATCCAAAGGGACACCCACATCTCATGTAGAGACCACATCTATGATCTCCAGTCACCTAGACTACTAGTTTACTGGTAGACACATGCATACAAACTCCTAAATTTACATTGCTACAGTGTGGTGTTGAGTCTTTTACTCAAGGTTTGATTCAGCTGTCCATGCATAAGCCCCCGGTGCTAATTCAAATACTCTAGGTTTATCTATCTGCAGAGCTGGTGGACATGACACAGGATCTAAGTGAGACCTTTGTTCCTCTGAAGTGTCAGCTAAAGGGCAGCCGGAGGGCTACCCTGCACTATCTCATACAGCTTTAGATATCTAGGTGTAGGCAACTGGATTAAGCTCCTAATGTCAATGCCTAAACTTCAGAGGGAGGCAGTGATATAGGTATATTCTGTGGCTAATATTTCACACAGAATCACAGAATCACAGAATATTAGGGATTGGAAGGGACCTCGAAAGATCATCTAGTCCAATCCCCTGCCGGAGCAGGAACACCTAGATCAGATCGCACAGGAACGCATCCAGGCGGATTTTGAATGTCTCCAGAGAAGGAGACTCCACAACCTCTCTGGGCAGCCTGTTCCAGTGCTCTGTCACCCTCACTCTAAAGAAGTTTTTTCTCATGTTCAAGTGGAACCTCCTGTGTTCCAGCTTGAACCCATTGCCCGTTGTCCTATCACTGGATCATAACAGCTATCTTTAAGTGAGTCTGCTCCCAGCAGGTAAAATCCCTGGACTGCTCTTTAGTGCCTAGCTCTCTCCACTAATGATTTAGGAAGCCTAAGCACCCAATTTAGGCAGCCTGTAACTGTTTAATTAATGTTCTTAATTTTCCTAACTCCTAAAAAGGAATTAGGAGGTGATATAGTTTCTTGAGTCTGTGCCCAAGCAGACAATGTTCCATTATTCAAATTATCCAAGAGTCTAAAATCTGCTTCTGGACAGTGATAATCCTGATCCGCTAGATGTGTAGCACATGCCTATGTGATTTTTGGATTTTAAGTTATTTTATCCAACATATTTATTGTCTACACAATATTATATGATTTGGTTTAACTCCTGATGTACCTTGCAGAGTTCTGTGGCCCTGTAGATGAATAGGGGATGCCAAGTCCTTCAGGGTTTGTTGCTTAAAAGTAGAATAGAGCACGTGCTTTAAGTCTGAACTTGTTTTCATTTAAGGTAGAAAATTCTGATTCAATTCATTCTGTTTTGTTAGGGATTTGAAACTACATCTCTCACCAAAATGTTCTAAGCATCAGGCTAGTAGATTTTCTGGGGTTGGCTGCTCACAGACTCTCCTTGTGAGATGTGATGTTCCACTTCACAGAGAGTGATTAAATATTCATTAAGCTAGTGAAAGAACAAGCTTCTCAGAAGACAGAAAGAGTCTGGTACTTAAGGCAGTCACCTGGGAAAAAGGGAGATCTGGATTCCAGTCACTGCTGTAATGGTTGCTTAGTATTAAATACACACACTGGTTCACGAACTGGAACCCATCTTCCTCTTTATCGGGGAGAGGGGGGTTGACTATCAAGTACTTCTCACTTTCTGTCTGTTGCAGTGATTACTTAATTATCCAGGAAAGCTCTGGCCATTCGGGGAGAATGAGCACTCCTCTGGGAGGTGAGAGATTGTAGTTCTACATGTCAAAATGCCTTAGATGTTCATTTCTCAGGTCCTTTGTTATCCAAAAACTAGAAAAGCAAACCCCTTTCATTAGGGAGTAAAACATTGTCAGCCAGGGCTTTACAACCATGAATCCCAAGTGGAAGAAGACATCTCCTCTAATCCAAAAATAAGGTGCAGAGGAAGGAGAAGGTTTAAGGCATATGCTTAATCTCAACATCTCCTGAAGTGCTTCCTTACTCAGCATGTTTCTATGGATTCCATATTTCCTGTACAATTTGAAAGGAAACAGACATCTAACTCAGGACTACAGATTCTAGCACAAAGGTGTTCTTTTTGGATAGTCCTGTGATCTTTATCTAAAATCCCTTGCAGATTTGTCCCTTCAGGTAAAATTCTCAAAGATATTTTGTGTTGCCTCCATAACTCCTGTTGAAGTCAGGGTAGATTTTACCATGGATTTAAGAAGGAACAGAGCTATGCCAGCAGGGATATCTTTTATACCCCACTTTTCCCATATAGTTTCAAAAAGAGAAACATCAGAGTATATGTTATTTTAAACAAATCTCTCCAGGATCATTTGAATTCTTGATATAAAGTTGAGGGATTTTTTTTTTTTTTTTTAACACATATGTTTGTATGCTGACAAATACAAAATGATGTACAATGATGTGAATAATTTGAACTTCTGGTATGCCGCGTGGAGATGTGTGGCTCTGATTCAGCAGTAGACGATCTAGGTAGTTTCAGGCTTTTGCTGCATAGGGTGCATCTGAGCATATGCACTAAGTTAAGTCTATGAACTTGCTGACTCAGGACCTGAATTACCTGCATCTTCTCAAGAAAAGACCTGTAGATGTTGAAAACCTTTTGTGTTAGGCAGTGAGGGAAAGTAAAGCAAAATAAATGTGGACTTGCTTACAGAACACATTGAAAAAGAATTTTAAAAGACCAACCAGACAAATCCTTTCAATGTCACCATATGATCTAGAAGCAAATTTTTACCTGGACAGATGAATAACTATTTTTTCTTGCCTCAGAAATAAGGCAGAAAAGGTGGTTCAGGAAAAAGAATGGACTAGATTTATTTTTGAATGAAGATAAACCAAAGTAGAGATAAGAGAGTCCCTTTCTCATGTTTTGTATTTTCTCTCTCTCCTCTCTCTCTCTCTCTCTCTGCTTCCCACTATTAGTCCTTTACTGCTTTTCTCTTTGATTCCTTCCCTCTTTCCTCTCTCTCTTCTTCCTTTTTTTACTCTTTTCTCTCTAACCAACTTCAGCTATTCCAGACTCACTAACACAAAACGATCATCAAAATGATGCTTAAATGAAGGATTTGGCTGGAAACTCAAAAACCACTTTTTCTGTCCCAATAGTACAAAACATTTATCCAAAAAGCCATGACAGGAAAGCTAGGACTCTCTGCCTCTGAAAATACAGTCTTTGAACTTTTCAGCCAGAGGAAGTTTTCTGTTGGCTATCACTTATGAAAAACATGTTGTCTTTGTTCATTTTTGTTCTTATTCACTAAAGTTCAACAACCTAAAAGAAATATCTGGGCCTTGATCCTTGAATCTACTGAAAGCACAAAGGAGAAAGAGAAGTGACTAGAAAGGAAAACTATTAAGCTACAGTAAGTTAGAGTTTGCTCTTCCAGGCTGAAAGAGAGCAAGATTAAGGATGAGATGTCGATAGGATGGGGCAAGAGATACAAAAATTTTCCCTAAAGCATCTCTACTTCTCTGCTGCTAATGACCTTTTTTAGCTTCAGCATGCCAGCAGCTTCCTGCACTACCTGTCTTTCTGAAAAATAACGGAAGACATTTTAAATAATTCCAAATCTAGCCATGTCAAGAAATGAGAGAAAAAGTGAAGAAATGAGAAACCAGCAAGCAAGCTGGTTCCTTGGCATGGATCAGAAGCTCTGAAACAGACAGATCACTCTGAGGGGACAGCTGGCACTTTTTTGGCTGGTGTTCCATTCCTGCCCTGGCATCTGAGATTCATGTTCCAATTAACTCCTAAACTGGGAAGTACTCAGGGTTACTACTAGGTCACATTTTAATTAAAATTCAGAAGATTCTTAGGACACATGGGGAAGCTCATCAAAGAGTTTTGATTGTACCTATGTTACTATTGTCTTCATTCTTCTTTCCTCCCTGAGCCTTCCTCCTCTAATCAAGCAAAGACAGGTCTCCTGTCTGGCAATGCAAAGCCTGGTCCCCACCACATGACATCCTGCTGTTCATTTTAAAGTAAAGTACTCTAAAATAATTTATGAATGCCAGACTGTTCCTGTATCTGTGCAGCCAAAGCAATTGTATGGAAGAAAAATCCACAGAGAGCTTTAAAACACCAGAGATACCACTTCTGTTCCTATATTTCTGTTCCAGTTTCTGGCAATCAGCCTACCTGAGATTTTCTTTCCAGATTTGAAAGGTGTGACACCATAAGAGATAGAAGTACTAAAAGAAGAGCTACTGATCCTCTGCAGTGTCACTAGGACAGATGGTCCATAAAGATGTTCAAGTGTTAGCAGGCTAGGTAAGGTATCCTGCTCTGGCATGGAGAGTGGCGAAAGAAAGATAATTAGACATTTATTTAAGGATTCATGAGAGACTGCATGCTGATTTCTTCAGCATCAATGGCAACCAGTAGGAAAGGGGTAACAAGGGGAAAATACATATCTGAACTTTCTCTTGAGTACTTACACATGAGAACTTCAATTAGTGACAAATCTGTGTGCTTAGAGCTCTTAATGAAGAAGATGACCAGGCATTCCACAGCTGTCTCAGTCTGAGGGCATGAATTTATAGGTATGCATGCCTTAATTGTGCCCTTCAGACAAACTTCAGAAGGAAAGGTGCAAATAAGCACACTAAATACACACCTGTGGAGTGGAGGATCATCTTGGGGTGATACTGCAGGTCGAGGTACACCAGAATCTGTCTGTTCCATCCCTGGGTGGGTACTTTAAGACCAGTATTATCATATAATCTGCATAAGTGCTTTAACCACCAGGTTAGTGTGTGACAGTTGGGAGTCACAGTGGTAACATATTCAGCAGAGTCCAAATGAATAAAGGACAGTCTGAACAGGTCTAGCAAATCACGTTCTTTTGGGAACTTCTCTCTCATTTTAGCATCCTGAAGTACTGATAGACACAAAGCTGAATTCTAAAAAGTCATTCCAGCAAAAAAAAATAAAATAAGAAAAATAAGAAAAAATCCCTGACTGACATTTAGGACACTTAACAGTGGAACTTCAAGGAAAATTACTTTCTGATTCTTTCATTTCCATGATTGACTTTGCTTGCAAACTGTTCAAAACTGATTGTGGAGGGTTAGCCCTTGGCTGGGGGCCAAACCACACACACCCGCTCACACAGTCCCTGCCCCTACACACTCATAGGGGAGAAAATTAAAGAGGTAAATGGCAAAGAGGACTCGTGGGTTGAGATAAGGACAATTTAATAACTAAACTACAATAATATTGAAAATAATACTATATACAAATATACAATGCGATACACAGTGCTACTGCAACCCCCTACCCGATGACCAAAGGCCCAGGCCACTCCTGGCCAACGACCCTGGAGGAGGGAGAGAATGAGTGACACACAATGATACTGCTCCCCCACCAACCTGATGACCAAAGGCTCAGCCTGTTTCCGGCTAACGATCCCTAGAACTACACTCATGATTCAACCAAACTGGGGGGGTGCACCACTCCCGGAGGCACTCACGGGATGGAGATAACAGCCCGAGCGCCTCAGAAGCGAGAGCTGACTGAAGTGAGGGGGAAAGCGACCACCTGGCCACAGCTAATGATCCCCCGATCCCCCCGGAGACGGAGGATCCTGAAACTCACAGAACGGAGATAATGATTCGAGCATCCCAGACCAGAGTGTGTGTGGGGGGAAAGGCCTTGGGAGAGTGAATGCAGACACCTGAAGTGAGGTGATCTGAAGCCCAAGGGAAGCAAAAGAGAGCGATCTCTCAGAAGGGTCCTTACCTATATACTGGGTATGACATGCATGGTATGGAATAAACAATTGGTCAGTCTGGTTCACAGTCTTAACCTGAGAGCAAATCCCAGGCTAGCAGCTGGACTGTGTCTCTTTGCTTGTCTGCCGACCTTGGCAGCAGAACAAAACATCAGTCTTATCAGCTTCTCCTGAGTACAAATCCAAAACATAGCTTCTTGCTAGCTATTTATGAAGAAAAAGAATTAACTCTCTCTACTTAACCCAGGACACTGATGTAGTCAAGGGAGAATCTGAGCATCATAAAGAACACTGGCATCAAAATATTACAGTGACACAAAAAGGAAGAACAGTTGATAAATTACAGAAGAAATGGAGTCTTAGTAACAACCTCTATGGGCCTTGGCCCTGTAGCAGAAGGCAGCAGAAACCAAGATATAAACATTTTGAAGCAGTGAGCAAAAATCTTAACAGGTCAAACAGAAGATGGAGCAGAGATTGCAGGAGAGTCTTTTGTAGATGGGATAACTCAAGTTAGAATTCAATCAGAGTCATGCTGGAACATTTAAATACAAATATATACAAGTTGCTTATTATACTACCTAAGCATCTTAACAAAAAAAACCCCACCATTTACCGTTTGCTGTTAAATCTAAACAGTACTAAGTGAGGTCTATGAACAGCTCATCTTGGGGACTGCATGGAATTTTTCTTCTGGCAATTTACTTAATAGCACTTTCAGGCATTAGTCGCTGTGGCCTAGTCAGAGCTCCTGATACTCCAGAGACACTCCTGAAAGACCGAAAATTCCAGAGAGGTTTTATGCTCAAAAAATGGTTCATATAAGGAGGAGGTATAGAAAACTGCAGCTTGACAGAGCATTCTTAGTAAGAAGAAGTTTCCGGGACACAAAGGTTTTGCATGCTTCTGCAAGCCAGTCACCACTTCTAAATGCCTTTAAAGTCACTGACTTGGAGAAAAGAGGAACATTTGCTGAAAAACCATTGTCATCCCCTCCACCAACTCAGAATATTTTCAGAATTAACTCTGCCAAGTACTGCTCAAAATTAATGAAAAACAGCAGGAAATTAACAGCAAATTACTTAATTTACAAGATGTGAGAAGAATCTCAGTCTATGTTAATGAAGCTCTTAGCTTTGAGAGTCAAAACCAAGTCCTGTAGTTCACCATCACAGAGAAAATGAAACTATAAATGGTATAAAAGCATCCAGGAAGTAAAATTTAAGAAGTATTAGGTTGTGTACTGTCACAATACTGTCCAGTTTGGCATAATATCCTGTCTTTTTTCTATTCATAAATGAAAGGAAGAAAAGGAAATTCAGGTAGAATAAAAAGAGATGTGGTTTCAATATATACTTGTTATTTGTGTGCACATTTATATTGTTAGCTGCATTGTCCATCTAAATACTATAAGGAGAAATGGAGCTAGAGGGAGAAATTAGGGACTACTGTTGTTTTCCACAGTCTCAAGAAAATATAAACCTGCTGACATAAATCTTCAGGTCTTTTCTTTCTCTTCTTTTTTTTTTTTTTCTTTATACTTTTCCTGACCCAAATACATTTGCACTGGACTTCAAGATCCAGCACATCTGTCTGCTACTTTTTTTGCTAAGACCCTTGAGAGCACTTTCTCTGCTTCTCCTTTATTATCAGCCACAACAAAAGCAATGTGTAAGTTTAGCTCTGTTGCAGATTATCTCACTGTCAGCAACAGCTTTCCTTAACTATCACTGCCACCATCCTCCTGGCACAGATGGTATTGAGTCCACATCCACTGGATTCAATGTCAGAGAGACTGTTGCCCTGACACCTAACAGGTGGAACAATGTGTCATGTTTTAACAAAATCAAAATGGTGTGTAAAGCCATGTTTTAATTGCAAGTTTTTGAGTAGAAGACACTGCCTTGCTTTCATTTCCTGTAATGGGTTTATGCATGAAAGAAAATACACACAAGCTTGTAAAGAGATTTTAGATATGTAATAGACGAAATCAATGCATGCTATTTAGGTTTGGTCTGAGGCAGCTCACTGCTGTAAAAATATTTTGAGAGTGATGATGGTCAAGGGAAATGGAAACATTTATACCTTTACTTAGGTAGGGTGAAATTAGCATTGCATGATTCTATCAGAGCTGGTTGCCTAGCTTCCTTTTACAGGCAACAAACAACAGCAAAAATAAGCTTCTGGGGAGTGATTTGGAGTGATTCTTCTCTTCTGAAAGTAGATGTCTAAATATGTCAGATGGATTGAGCTCTACAATTGTCTAGTGCTCTCCATTGCCTAAACATCTAGACAAAGAGGAATCTCACCCATGTTAGATTCCTTCAGCTACAGATTCAGGAAAGCATCCATTCTAGGAAATCATTTAAATACACACCTACAATATACAAAGGTACTTCAGCCCTCTCATCAGCTGGACCTTCTTGAATGAAGCTCACATATCTAGCTTTGTTAACCTTACGTATTTACTGCTGAGACCCTCTAGAACAGATTACTTTCTGAAGGAGGTGGTGAGAGTGGTCCAAAATGAAGCAGGGGAGTGAGCTGGTCATCAAATAGCATGAATGGTCAGGGACACACTGTTTGACCTATTTTGCTGCTACAGGGATGAATGTTATGTTAGTTATACAACACCATATGACCCATATATTTATTTGTTGTTTTTGTGTGGACAAAAAAAAGAGGAAGCTATATGAAATCTTTAAAATCAACAGAGTTGTATTTAAACAGTAATTAAACATTTTTTTGGAAGAAATAGTTTTAAGATATAAACTTATTTTTTCTTATAGTCCTTTGGATTTTAGTGCATCATTTTTATAGGTGTTTTGAGATTACTTTTAACTTAATGCATACTTTGCTTGTACTGAGTAACAGAAAACAAAACTTTAAAGAAAACATTCAAATTAGAAGGAAAATGAACATAACCAATTCAGTTTATCTCCTCTGGTTTCACAAGTGTAGTACCTTCAAAAAATACTGAAGTGATGGTGTACCTGTGATTACATCTATCCCCATGGTTCGTAGAGTACAGTTTATCTGGAGACCCATCCTTCTTCTCTCATTGCAAAATCGCTTGATTTTGTTTGTCACCCTCTTATTTTTTTCATTCTCATCTGACTAACTGGAAATTGATCTCTTTCTGAGTAGGATGGTTATTTCTGTCCTGTTTAGCTAAGTATTTCATTTGATATTTGGTTTAAAAAATATTTTCCTTCTGTTGTTGGTTTGCCTTTACGGTGTAGTGCTTTAATGATTCTTGGTAGGCTTCCTATGCATTGATTAATTCAAATAAACAAAATGTCAGTATTTATGGTAAGAAGGAACACACACATACATATTTCCTGTATATTAGTAATCTGACTCTTTTGTTCTTTTTCTTTCTCTAAATGCTATTACATCACAAAATTGATTTTGCTCCTTTCCAATGCAGAGATATAGTGAAACAAACAAAAAACCCCTACAATTAATTGGAATCCTAATTACTTCTTACAGCTGAGAAACAGTTTATTTCTTAGCATTTGGAAGTGAATGTTTTTTTCTGTCTGCACAACATGAGTATTATGTATCATGAATGTCTTAACTGTTTTTTCACATGTAATCCAACTGAATAATTGTTGCGACAGATGGCAAAAATGTTTAAAACCATTATTTAGAGGGAAATTGATAAAATGTTTTCTAATTTCAGTTTGGAGGAACTCTGTTTTGCTACTCTGAGTATAAAAGAGATATACACAATAAAGAGCAGTGAGGCACAATGTCTCATCAACTGAAGTGAAAAATCTCATTTATCTCATCACGCACTCCTATTGTATTTTCATTATATTGAAGTCCATCAGTTCATCTGATGTAAGACTGGGGGAAGGGATATAAAAATAGGTGATGAAAAAGGAAAAGTTATTCACTTAATTCCCCTGTTACGCAAAGTTTCAAGATGCCATTGTGTGCTGTGAGAGTGGCAAGAGTACAGAGCCAGTCACAGGAGGGGTAGAAGTGGAAATCTCTATCTCTGTGATGACTTATCTCTTGAGGACACTACACAAGTTACTGCCTCATCCCGAATACACTTTCTGGAAGACTGTGTGTTAGATCATAATCAAGACCAAAGAGGTTTCTCAGATGGCTGCTAAGTAGTTATCTTTGCAGTCCCCTGCATCAGAACATGATACTTCATTAGCAAGTATTTTCATAATTATTGGCAAATCAGACCAATTCGTGACTATTCAGGGACCTCTGTGTTGGGACCTGCCAGCTGCTGTGCTCAGTCTTCCAAAATAACTAGCAATAGCTGCTACTGCAAGCAACCCTGTCCTTTTGCCTTCACTTAGGGTTCTCTGCTGTTAAATATCCAGGAGTACCTGGTGGTGCTGACTTGACCTGCCAATACACCTTTTTCTTGAATTAAAATACCTGCCTTAACACAGAGTTTGTCAAATAACTACATAAGTCAGAGAGGTGGAGAAAAGGTGTGGAAAGAAGGAGGTATGAAAATAGAAACAAATGTTTATGAGAAATACATAGTTAATGAGTGCTTAGAGTCAGACATCAGAAGCTCCCTGGAAAAACACAACTGCATTCTTTGGTACTAGAAAAAGTCAATTAGTAGAACTGGTTTGAAAATTAAGTTTTCATTTCACAGGAATTTTATCATTTTAGAATGTGCTTGTCTTTAAAATGCACGAAATGCTGAAATTTCAAATTATTTCCTGTCATAGAAAAGCTGAAATGTTTTTTATTCAGTAACTTCAAATAGTCCTATTACAAATAATTACTTTGATAAAGCCAAAATGTTTTATTTATAAAAAATGTAATATTATAATATGAAATAGGTATAATAATATTCAAAACCCCATTTTGGTTTTGATCTATTCAGAATCTTCTTGTGGATTGCAAAAGAAATTTTCTAATGAAATAACTCATAACAATTCCTTCAAAAATGTTTAGATCATCTCTCAGCTGACGTTGTATATACAGCAATCAAACAAGGAAAGAGTGCTTCCTAGATACAATAGCATGCATCCACAACTTCAATTATGAATTGCATGTTTCAGGTATCCCTCCATGGCAATATTCACAACCCAGCAGAGCTAGCGATATAAATCACAGGGTGTAATGTAATGGAAAGGCAACTTGGTAGAAAAACATCCTGCAGTTTCAGTGAACAGCATGGGCACAGCTTTGGTTTACAGCATGGTGGATGTTCAGTAAATGCTGATTAGTTTCTCCACAAGCTGCAGAAGCCTACTGAGTTCAACACGACATTTCCCTGTATCCACAAATGCTGTTTTGGGGGACTTTGGTGACAGGCAATAGTCAGTGTTAGCTGCTGTATTATTGTAGTGTCACATATTGGGCCAGTTGACCACTAGGCTAATGAATACTTCTTAGATTTGGCTTAAGTATTGAATCTCTTTGGGCAGTCCCTAGAAGAAGGCAAAGGAGGACTCTCCCAAAGACCATAATCTCCAAAGTCATACCTGTTTGACAGTCCCGATGGTTAACTTTCACACATCTCATTTTGCTTTTCCTCCTAAAGTTTTTCTCAAATTCTCATGTTAGGTTAAATGCTAAACTTGCCAGCCACCCAGGAAACAAACCACTACCATAAAGAAAGGGACAGGCTGTTAATGAAAGACAGCAAAGGAACTACATCTCCATACAGTTACTGGGATGAGGTTTTAGGGGACGTGGTGGCTGACTGTGTTGTTCTGTGTGATATCCTCTACAGGCAGTCAATAAGAAAAATTCCAAGAATATTCTAACAGGTTTCCATGGAAAGTTTTTATCTTCCCAAGGGACTCTAGACTTCCCCTCCCAGGCTGAAATAGCAGGTGACAGTGAGTTCCTAGCTGAAACCTTTGCATACAAGATGATACAGTTTCAGAAAACAGGGCTCACTCTATCCAGTAGTTGGAAGATTATGGTACTCTCCCTGCAGTTGTGGATTCAAATTGCTTTAAACAAAAGAGGGACTGAACCTCAGTCATGCAAAATATGGGCGACTACTTTACCAAGTCACCATCACTCATTCTTCCATCTGTATTCTGTAGGGAGCCTAAGCTTTAAAATATGTTCAAGGCATGAAATGGATACTGCTCAGCACTGGGGCACTTCTGGAATAGGAAAGAGAAGGAAGTTAGGGTTCTTGGGCAACATTGAATGCCATCAAGTGGGAGCATGATGGGTGCGAACAGCTTTCAGGATCAATCAAATTTTAAATAGAGATCCTAAAGAAAAACTTCTGGATTTACACATAAACACATAAAAAAGTAGTTAGACACTTAAGTGTCATCTAAATCCCTCTGTGAATCTCTCCTTTACTACCTCTACCATTCTTTGATGTTCCCGTGTGTCCTTTGTGACTAGATTTAAGTACCATTATTCTCTTTACAATTGAGATCACAGTACACTCACTTTTGAGGAGACTTGCCTGTCTTTTGTCCATGATGCATGTGCTGCTTGGTCACAATTTGATTTTTTCACTTTTGAAACTGGAATACAGATCACAGATTGCAAGATTCATTTCTGCACCTACGCCATCCTGCAAAGTCAGGGAGCTGCAAAGCGCTCTACACTGATGGTCAACGCTGCTCTCAGTTTCACTCTCTTTAACACTGAATCTGTCATGCTTTTCTAAATAAATTGGCCATTGGGGGGAAAAAAAAAAGATGTAAAGAAAGGAAAAAGACTTGCTGTAATTCACAAGTGTGCTCACTCTTTTTGAATGTTAGTGATAAAATCAGAATATAAATTTATTCCTGCTACAGACTCTGCTTGGAATGGTTAGCAAGAGTTTGTGACCAGTTTCAGTCTTTAGGTACTTAATAAAAATAACTGAAAATCTTCAAAGCCAGGTTTGAACCAATCCTCAATGGGTACATTCAGAATTGTCTGTTTAGTCTGAATGTGCTTCAGGTCACTGCTCAGAGTTGTCCTTTGTAAGAATACCACTTACTGTTTCCTTCTCTAGTAGTGTCTGGAAACATATGATCTTTTAGGCAGGTCCAAAGAAAATAACCTTTTCTATATCATCTGCTCTGCCCAATTTAGTTCTCCAGTCAACTCTACAATTTTTTTAATATACATTTTCTGGAAAGATCATGCCTCTCAAAAGCTTTCCAGTTCTATTTAGCTTCACTTTTGTTTTTGAACCAGTTATTTGTAGAATGATTTGCATTTTGTTGGATCTGTCTTGACACCCCTTTCTGATAGATTTTTCCTCAAACATGAGAGTTCTTATGGAAATGACAGTTGGCTTCATGCACTTTCCATTTCTTATCCCTGGCAGTCTGTGCAACTCATACAAGCCAGCATGTTCTCTATCTGAGATGCCCAACTGAGATTATCATTTTTGTACAGCGTGTTAATCTCAGCGGCATTTAGAAACCTCTGCACTGAGCTATGCAATAATTCAGATGCAGAGAGAATCCCCAAAATAGACATTTGAGAAGAGTGCCTGCAGACAAAAAATGTTAAACATCCACTATCATGAACCTTCCCATTTAAAGGGATTTTGCCAAACAGAGCTGATGCTCCCAGAATAAGAGTAGGGGCATTGGCCAGCTCTCTTGGGATGGCTGTTCTAGTTAAGATGACATAATACAGTGTGATGTTGGTTCTCAGTTCCAGATGCTTTAGCCGTGACCATAGAAAGCCAGTTTCACCCCTCCCTTCCCATACCCTTTAAAATGTCTATGTTCATGATGTTGGTTCTTCAGCTTTCTACTTACTGCTCTTGATGTGATGTACTGCCACTTATTCTTTGGCCTTATTCTATCCCACTGGTGCTCTAAAAGCTATCCCTTTGTTGTAAAACAAGCTTTACTCTAAGAAAGAAGGAGGCTTTGGCTCTGTTCCACTTTACCCCTTTTATGATACTCCAGTGGTGAAAATGCAGAAGATATCCATAGGATAGGGAGATTGCTCTTAGGAGCTTGCTTAAAAAAAGGTAACTTAGCTTCAAATATTTTAATTTTTTTTCTAGTGTTCAAAGATGGAGACTCCCTTTCTATGAGCAGTCATGTGGAATATGCAAGAGATAATGGGTAAAAGTTACTTCTGGGGAGGTTCTGATTGGACACAAGAGAAAAATTTTTCACAATGAGAAGAATCAGCCATTGGAATAATCTTCCCAGGGAAGTGGTGGATTCCCCAACATTGGATACTTAAGATTCAGCTGGACAGATTGCTGGACCATCTTGTCTAGACTGTGCTTTTACCAAGAAAGGTTGAACTAGATCATCCTTGAGGTCCCTTCCAACCTTGTATTCTATGATTCCATGATAATGGAGAATCCGCTTTTCTAAATTCAACTTTTTACCTTAAGCCTGGACCATACATAAAAGCACAACTTGCATTTACTATGCACCAAATATTGAAGAGGCTATAGAAATGTTTGAAACTGGAGGGTGATAATTTGGCTTGACAGCCACTTCAAACATGTAAGTGGAAATGTATTTTAACGTGTGTAGAAAATACTTTACAATTTTGTAGCTGGCTTCTTGTAAAATATAATATCTTACTTTGGTTATTTTATCACCCAAACCAATGGATGTGTGATGACTCTAGATCTCCCCCACCCAAAGGTATTCTGGTGTGTTTGTTGGCCTGAATGTCTCCTCTGGTAAGTGTGCAGCTTTAGGGTTATACTCAGCACCATTTGCTGAGTATAAATGTAGTATATATACATGAAGTATAGATAATATTAAATAAGAACATGCTTGAAAATCTGACTTTTCTGTGCTTACAGCATATTCAGTTTGAATATCAGGTGCATTATGAAGAATTTGATATTGTTAGAATACTGACTGACTTATTTTTTCTTGAAACAATGTTATGCAAATAGGGTTTGATACTGTCTAGTATCAGAAAGCCTCAAACAAACCTTGACATTTCTTGAGGCATACCTGCGCTAGGTAATCAGATTTATCTGACTACCACTAATTGCAGCTGTTACTGCTGAGCAATGCAGTGCTATGCAGAACAAATATAAGCTTCGATCCTGGGAACAATATACCCGCATTAGAGCACTATGGCACTTTAACCAAGAAACCTTCCCCCTCTGCAGGGCGAATTAGTTTAGTTCAGCATTGTGCCTCTGTGATCATAGTGTATCACGTCATACGCTATCAAGTATTTTCTTGTGTATTGGTCTCTATACTGTATGCATAAGCAGTCAACAACTAGGCTATTACTTATTAACAAGGTACAGAGTACTAAATCCAAGGAGATTTCCTGTCAGATTCATCTCTCTTTTCAGGTTATCTGTTGTTGGAAGCACCTTTCACTTGAGTTTTTACTGCTTAGACTGTGTTTCAGTGAGGTGCCTAAGTGTGTTGTGGGTTAAGCTCCCTGCTGCTGCTAAGTCCTGTTCTTTCTGCTCCTGCCTGTGCAATACTGCTGCTTATCTTATCAGGTGTTCATTCGGTGAGCTCACTAATCTCATTAACCCCTCTGAAAACTATCCCATTATAACACACCAAAGACATCAACAAGTAGTTAGCTTCTGGTAGGTCACCAAGCTCAATCAGTCTGACAAGTGCCAGGTTCAGTGCAAAAGAGAAGGAGCATGTAGCTGTTACCAGTGGAGAAGAAAAGAAGGAACAGGAAGAGAGGGCTGGGAGCTTCTCCTCATTTTTTGGGGGAGTCATTAGATGAGACCAGTTTCTTGAGGATCCATGGCCTAAGCAGGTAAATTAAATGAATCTCAGGGGATAAAACCTCCATAACTGTGCAAAGCCTACATGTGCAAAAGCTAGAGGCCATGGATCCACAGTTTTATTCTCTGTCCTTTGTGTTAGGCAGTGGCAGATTCATTTCAGCAGAGTCCAGACAGTCCTCCCGAAAATCATAGTTCCCAAGTTATCAGTGCATTAAATCAGATCTTCAGATGACACATTTAAAAGAAAATGTCCCCAAAAGTCACCTCTTACCCCCCATATTTTTAAATAAATGGACAAAGTTTTCCATACCATACAAGCAACTGAAAAGTAGTAACTGTGAGGGAAATACTCTCCACCATGGAGAGAAAAGGAGAGAGATGAGATGGACAGAGCAGAAAGTCAGCAGATCAGATCTGAAAAAGCAGCTATAGATATTTTTTCCAATATAAGAGGAGCCATAGGAGAGCATTTTTGTGATAAGAACTGAAGATTTGGGGAATTTATTGATGACTAAAAACCATCCAGTAAATGGCGGCCTTGTCTAAAAAGCAGTATTTTTATCTGTGACTATGAATAACTGTAGTATTTAATGTACATAAATATTTGATGATTAACTTTGGTTAAGAGCTATGCTATCTCTGTTCATATAATAAATTCAAGCTCTGAAGCAATAGCTTGGACAAAACACTAAGGACTCAATTGTGCCTTGAAGGCATGGTGCCACATTGGGGATAATGCAGAGGCACATCATCCCAGCAGGAGCTCCAGGAGGGGTTGTGCCTCAGGCATGCACTCTGACTCACAGAGCTCCTGGGGAATGCAGCTAATGTACTCCACTTACATGAGGTGCAGCATGTACTCCACTCCAAATGCAGGCAGCTCTCCTGGCCTCAGAATACCCACCTGGAGCCCGAGACCCTTCAGCCTTGTGAACCTGCCTTGTTTTCTGTGAAATAACATCACTAGTAAAGTTCCTAGCAGCATTTCTGAAGGAGCCACCATGAAGTCAAATGGTCACCCCTCCTCTGTACCGGGCTTACAGGAGTGTGGTTTGGGGTAACTCTTTAGCAATTCATCAGGCAGACTGTAGTGGGGAATTTTCGGTTTACCCCATCTTTAGTGTGTCTCAAGAGCACATTTGAACCCTGTTGAGAAAGGTTCACTTCTCTGTACCTCTTGTGACCATTATCCTGCTTAGTAGTAGGACAGGTGTTTCTTTGCAGGCAGCCCAAAAGAGAAAATTTTGATGAAGTGTCTTAAAATTGCTGTGGTCTCCATAGAGTCCCAGGACCTCAGCTCGGGTGCAGTGTAGAGGCTGATGGAAATATCACCCACTAGAAACAGTGAAAGGAGTGTAATGAAGTTTGATCCTCACCAGGAAAGCAGTGAGCAGAGAGGTTCATGTTCCTCTGTTCTGCAAGCCTGAACACACAGTATCACCCTAAGTCTCTCAAAATAGCTTGTAATGTTTATATACAGAATTTTGTGCAGGGGTGACTTAAACATTTTTCTTTTAAGGGAAAAAAAAATTGCATATGATAGGGACCCTCATCATTTGTGTAGTACTGTAGAATACTGTCAAATATAAGAATGAATATACTTGATGGATAAAACTTGAACTCATTATTTTCTTGCTGTTTAAAATGTGCCGAGGATGTCAGACACTCCATTTTTTTGTTGGTTCATAGTGTGCTTTCTTTTAGTCATTACTCTGTGAGGTCTTCATACATGCACAAAGTTTGATGCTGTTACCGTTTTGTGTGACTGTGAGGGTAATCTGGTTGTCATCTGGAGACTTTGGTAGATTACTGTGGTTATAGTATCCTGCCAGATAATTGCACAGATAGTTCTTAAATCCATTCTCCCTTAGTTTATCTATTGTACTGTTTGCTATCCTTATTGTTAGAAAGTGACTAATAACTAACTTGAACCTTATGGTAACAACCTAAACCTATTCCTTTTTCCACTAACCAGTATGCATATGGAGAATAATTTATTTGTTCTCTTTCAGATAATTTTGTATTTTAAAAAATACAGAAGACGTCATCCCACTACCTCTCAGGACTCCTCTAGACTGAACAACCTTATTATGTCAACCTTCTCTTGTAGTCTCCGTTTTCTTGCGCTCTGATCATTGTGCTTTGAACTCCTTCATAATGTTGTGCGTTTTCACTGAAGTGCACTGACCACTGTAAAGCAGATAAAGAGCTACTAATGCTGACAAAATGGATTGATTTGGGTTGTACATTGTCCATAATCACACTCCTCTTTATAGTGGAGCCTGATGATCATTATCTCACCTTGTCCAGGATCTAGTGTTGTAGGTAAAGCTGTAGAAAGAATGGCTCTTTTAGGTAGGAGACTGATTGACAAGGGGAAGCTCATTGAAAACCTGATGGTAGAATATAACTTTTGGTGAAAGGGATCACAAGTTCATCACACTGAGAACAGGGAGGAGTGAGAACAGCAGAATTGGAATAATGGACTTAAAAAAAAAAGGCAAAAAGCACTCTTCAACAGCTGAGGAAACTGGTAAGTAGGATCCTGTGGAAGATAATACAAAGGATAAAGGAATTTGGGAGACCTCGCAGTTATTGAAAAAGATTGTATTAAAGGCACAAAGCAAAGTTTTCTGATGTGAAGGAGAGCTTGGAAGCATAGCAAGAGACAATGTGGCTGAATCAGGAACTCTTTAAGGACTAAAGAATGAAAAAAAAAGGAGATATATTAAAAGAGGAAGCAGGGACAGCTGAATAAGGATACGCGTGGAGGATAATAGCACAAGCATGTAGGGATGAACTCAGGAAGGCTAAAATGCAAAATGACTTCAAACTAGCAAGGGACATGAAAGGCAACCAGACAAGGTTCTAGCAATACATTAGGAGGGAATAGAGGGAAAGCAAGCAAAAGTATCAGTTTGGTACTGAAGAAGGAAGGAAAGTAAATAACAGAAGGCACAGAGAACATACATACTTTTTTTTTTCCCTGGTTCCAAATTAATGACACTAAATTAGAAAGAGCTTTATGAAATACACCCACAAATTCATAGGATGTTAGCTGAAGCAACTGCTGAGCTATCACTTTTGGGAATTAACGGAAGCTGGGTGAGACTGGAAGAAGGGCACATAGACTATGTCTAAATAGCAAGTAGTGTAGTGCAGTAGGAGTGGTCATGTTGATGCAGAGTGGTGGGGAAAACCCTAAGTCCACACAATGCCTTTCTTCAGACTGACTTTTTTTTTTGGCCCCATGTAGCACATACAGTGGGCTTTTGATGGGTGTTTTCCAGTTTAGTTTAATCCAGAAGGAACTCAGGAAACTCACTGTGAACTAAAGCACGAGGATCATCAGGAGATTTACTTCAGAGGCATACCTTTGATTTGAACTTAAATGGCAATGTAGGCACACTCATTTAGAACTAAACTGGGTGAAAAATGAGGGAAATAACAGACAAGTCTGCCTGTCTTCAATAGCAAGCCATTCTAACTTCATTTGTAATTGAAAAAGAGAAAAAAAAAATCCATGTTTGATGTAATGGTAGGTTGTAAGTACATGACATAATTTAACTTTGGATCAGTCTGAACACTGATGAGAATTTCCATGAGAAAATTGGACAAATACTTGAAGGAAATTGCCATTACATTTGTGTGTAAGAGGTGGAAAACTTTGCTCAAAATAATTACGAACTGCATTGTGAGGAGAACATCTCAAAACAGATCCTGCAGAAGTCTGTACTGAGCAGGATGTGGATTAATGATGTGAATGATGGAAGTGAAACTACATTTGTACATTTTGTTCATGACACTAAACTTAGGACTTCTGTAAGCGAGAAGGGAGATGGGATCTAATTGTATTAGATCAAAATTAAAAATGTTCTTGCTGTATTAAAAATACATTTGGCCCCAAATCAAAATGATGGAGTTGAGTAAGAATCTCCAACAAAAAAAAGCTCAAGAGCACACAAACATCATGAGGAATATCTAGTCAGGCTGCAACACTGTAGAAATAGAACATAAATAGTAATCAAGTCTTGTGAAAAAGAGGCAAATGTCATTTTCAGATGTGTTAACAGGAGTGTCATATATAAGACAGGGAGATAACTATTTTGCATTGCGGGTGAGGCCTCGGGAAGTCTGTGCTTAGTTTTGAGCTCAACACTGAAACAAAGATGCTGATGAAATGCAAGAGTCCAGCCGAACGCAAGAATGATGTGACATTTAGGAAACTTAAGATCTAAAGAAAGGCTGAATAAATCAATAATGCTTAGGTGAAAAAAAAAGAGAAGACAAAGGAAGTACACAAAAACATGGATATTTCCCAATATATCCCAGTGTGGATACTTCTTCACTGTGGTCTAACCAGAAAAAAACACAGGACAGTGGAAGTAAATGGGAATGTCTCTCTCTTGTCAGATACTTGGTGCTACCAAACCAGCAGCTGCAGCTTGAATCAAGCTAAAGGTTTTTTTTTGCTAAGCAAACTAAACAGGAAAATGAGGTTTATTCCAGCAACACAAAAGGTTGTAAAATTACAAATGTAAAATTATCTGCTAGCTCTGTATGGATGTCTTGGAGCACTCTTGGGAATCTAAGTTAACACTAGCTAGTGTCTATGTTTGAGCATCTGAACTGAGACCTTAGAACCTATGGATTTACTCTGATTTTAAATGTTATGCAAGCAGATTAGAGAAAATTATTATCCTATCTAGGTAAGAGCAGTGACTCTGGTCACAAGGTGAAATGCATCTCAGAGAATAGGCAGTCTACATATGACCAATCACTATTAATTAGGATATTACTTTTTTTTGTTCCTGCTACTGTACAACATCCTCTTCAAATATCTCAGAAGGGAAATCCCTCATTCAAAGCATTTACACTCCAGCTAGAGGTAAAGAAGAGGAAAAAAAGCAATAGGCAACTTTTCTGTAATTATGTACACAAGCCACCTAATTCACTTCGGATTTGTGATGTGTCTACTTCAAATTACTTCCCTCAAGGAATCAGTAGGATGTACTACCAATGACGTCCATGTTAAGTTTTATTGTTTAATAACATTTTAGTTATGCTTTGTACATTGAGGGTAGATGACATTCATCTCCATTTCTACATATGTTTGGAGAGCATACCTAATTTTCCATAGATTTTTAATGGCATAAATTTTTAAGATAAAATTACAGAGTGAAACCATGGTTTTAATAAATTTCAGAAATTACTCTATGCTTCTATTTTGTAAGGTCTCTTGAGCAGGGCACTTATCTTTCTGCTTGTTCTGACTTTCAGTTCCTCTTTGTTTCTTGCCAGTTTGGCTTGAATCTTGTGTCTCTACAGATTTGCCTGCCCGAGTTGCACTTAGAGTTGTGTTTTGGCCCTCTGGAGGTTGTTGTTGTTGACAGCAGTGAGTTCTGCCTACTATAAGCAGCTCATACCTGCCACTGAGCTTTACCAGCTGCATCTGTCTCCCAGCCAGGGTCTCCATCAGCTCCTAGAGCCAGGACAGTGGTGGCCAGAAATGAAGAGAAAACGGCTTCATTGCTCTCACTATGAACACCAGAGTGAAGGGAGCAGATTGTTTTGATTATTTCTATTTTCAGTCTAGTCTGTCTCCCATTAAGAGATAAATCTCCAACAGTTGAGAGATCCTATTGTGGAGTTACTTACAACCCTTACACCAAACTTTTTCCATACCTCAAGAGGTACTACTGCATCTGCACCAGTAGTCACCCTAAATACGATCCATCATTGCTACCTGAGATATTTATCAATTTGTGCATCTCATATGCAAAATCCATTTCGAACACAATTGCAATACAAGGAGAGGTAAGGGAAAAAGGTAACCTGGATGCAATCTTAGGTGCAATCTACTTGGTTCAGTATAGGCATGTTTTTATGAGGACAAGGCATTTGGCCCAGAGCACTGCAAAAAGGCAACATTTAATGTGAGAGTGGGTGAAATAAATGTTAATGCAGCAGGCAACATGATGTTTACTGAGCTTAGATATGGTATAAATCCTTATATGTGACACAGTAACCAGTGGATAAGACAGAAGAGGGGTTCAGAAAGGGAGCTTAATGACCAAATTGATGGGAAAAAATTGTGCACTGGTATTTGTACGTACTGAAAAAAAGTAGGGAAACAAGCAATATGTATGAAGGTTACATATCCTGTGAGACCTTAAGGAGAATGGAGTTGACATGTAATGTTGTTAAAGCTGCCCTCTAACAAAGCTTGAACTCATGCCTACTGTAATCTTTTGATCTAAAAATATGAGAACGTATTTGAGCATGGTGTGTATGCATGTTATCCTTTTATAGACAGCTTTATACACTGTTTTAAACAACTCTATGAAAACAAACAAACATGCTATGAAAGTACATTATTATTTTTTAAAACCACTATGTAGGAGGAAATTATGAGACATATTGGATCTGATTGTCAAGCATATTACTAAGTGGTTATAAAACTTTGTTAATAAATGTAATTTTAAAATTATTTCAGATAAGTATAAATGTCTGTGAAATTACTGTTTTCACTTAGTCTCCTTCAGTATTAATGAAAGAGAATCTTAACATATGAAAAATGTGATAGTTCTCGGAGTGGTAACAGAAGTTTAGCAATATACTAACTTTTCAGTAAATTATATTGATAATTAAAAGTCTAGTGTTGTTTACCTTAACGTACTTCTACATATTTTAAGTAAAGTTTTACAAAGAAAACAGCTTCACATGAAGGAGGAAAAAAAGTAATCTCTCCAAATTCAATCCTACTTAGTATCAATGAAATATATCAGTCCTGAAAGTCATCTCCCACTAATATGCCCATTGCAACATTATTGGTGGTAATACACTTAATGAGTGAATTTTATATAAGATTTATTTTATTCACAGTAGCTTGGTCTGATAAAATTCTTCATTCCAATTCATTTAATAGGTAGACTATAGAAACTACGTTAATATTACATCCATGAGCAAAGAGATTACTCCACGGTTAATGATTCCCTTGGGTTGCCCTTTTCTGATAAATTCTCAGACCCCCAAAATTCTATTTTTTTCCTTCCATCTGAAATAAAGATGTATTGCTATGTTAAAAATAAGTATTGTGTTCTTTTTGTAACATCTGGGTTCTGAACAAACGAGAAGTGACAAAATTAAAATAACCCCTGAAACAAATGTGGCTCTGCTTTGTATTGACAAAAATCTGTTTTACAGTAAAAAAAGACTCCAAAGGCTGTTGAGATGTCTGCCAAGTGACTCATAACACATCTAGAATTGGCTGGGGTCAGAGGAAGAATTAAGCATCTTAAAGGATGCTGCAGGGAAAGTTTGTAAGTCAAAAAGTGGTGTCTGTTGGTGTATTACTTGTGCACATGAAAGGCCTGACAGCTGGATGCTAGTGTTTCAATGGTTTCCACAACTTGTGCTCCAGAAGGTCTTATATTAGTTTGCTTTGTTTCTGCCTTTGCTTAACAGGAGCTGGAAGTATCCTGGAGTGATACCTTACTGCAACACAATTTTCTTGCTACTGTTCTAGCACTTGTGCGTGGGGCAGGAGGAAGTTTGGCTGTCTCTCTGCTGCAGATCTAGACCAGCAGCTGAACGTGAATATTGCAGAGAAAAGGAAGGAACAGTTTGAAAAGGGTGTACTTGGTGGTCTTCCATAAAGACTTGAAGAATAATCTTATCCAGCCACATTATTTCAGGGAGGGAGATAATCACTGCTGAATGCAATAAAAGATTTCAGTAGAAAAGAAGAAATGAGAACTGTACTGATCTTGGGCATATGCCTACTTTAAGGAGTATCAATACAAAAACACAGAGACTCTGCCACAACAGGAGACAAACAGACATTTTTGCCATCAAAAGACAGTTTGTCCCAATCTAAGATATCTAGATAGATGAGATGAATTCTCTTTGCAAGTACCCATTGTCTTTCATTTGCTGTGGAGATGGCTTAAACAAAATGCCTTTCTTTTAACCAGAAGGAAGAAACCCTGGCCTCAGAGTCTGAACACTTGTGTTTTGTCCTGAAAAGAAACATGTCTGAAAAATGTTTAATGTTCAGCCTCTTTGAATTTATTTTCTCTCCATTCCCTGGATATGCCAGAATGTATGTTTTTATTCTCATTGGCTAACTTTATCTTTATAAACCAATAAGGGCCAAGGTTCAGTCTTGAGAAGCAGGACTGGCTAGTCCATCATGGTTGTGGCCTTGGTGTGGCATTGTCCCGTGCTGACTTGTCCTCCTTTGACAGCACCTGGGCATTGTTTGGAGACATGGGCAGCAGCCTCATCCTAGAAAACAGCATACTACTTTGTCTGGAAGTCTGCATACAAGATATGTCATGCCGAGGTCAGAGAAAGGGTCTGCCCTGGTTTTAGCTAGTTTTTCACATACAATGTCTGAACCACATTTGCTCCCCCCTTGCTAAAAATTACTCTAGAAGGCACTCTGCTGTTTTCTACAGAAAAGAATAACATTTTTTTTATCTACTTCTGTTTCATATTTTAGCTCATGGAATAATAGTAAAAATCCCTGTTGCTTTATAATAGACACATAATAAGCGGCTTTTGTGATAGATTAAGTACCTCAGCTTTGCTCTCATGTTAATCAATTGCAGCATATGGTTATTGCTTCATATACTGCTGAAGTGGAGTGGATCACTTACAGTATGAAAATTCCAGCCCAACTGTGTGTGTGCTGTTTTGGTTCTAGACATCAACTTCTTTTATGGTTGTGTTTTCCAGGACTGTGGAACAAGAATCATAACGTGTTTGGTGATCATGGGAATACGGAGAACAGGATTAAAATGCATAGTGACCTACTTTTATGAAAATAATTGGAGCATATCACATATGTTTGTAACATAGAAAGCCTATCAATATTTATGAGGAAGTACTTTTACTTTTGAGATAAATTAAAAAAAAATTGTTTTTTTTCACGGACCAGGTCTCTGATTTGGAAGTAAACTAAGTCAATTCTAATTAAACTAATTCTAGTTTAAAATTTGCTTCAGATTAACTGAGAGTAAGAGTCTAATCTAATTTCTTCCCTAATATCTTGATGATAAGTGAAATACTAAAGAAACCTGAAACTATTAAACTTATATTTTCCGTAATTTTTCACTTTAATGTCTTCAAAACCTTTAAAATAGTAAGGATTTTAGTTCCATAGACGAAACATTTATTTTGTAAAGGAACATGAATCAGAATATAATTTTTAAGCTTAACTATGTTTATATACATGAGTGATTATTGCATAAGGAGATTAATAATAAATCACTGAGAGATTTATAAATAACTTATCTATGGGAAACTGAGCTACTGCTGCCAATTTACTCCTTTACTTTGTACACATTAGATTGTCATTGAACTATTTAGTTATAAGCTATTTAGTGCTTAATTCCTGCACTGGCCTGCATGGCAATCGCTTTACCTAGGAGACTCACTGAAGCTGTCCACCTGAGCATATCCACACACACACACACACACACGTGCGTGTGTGTATCTGTGTGTGCTTACTGTCAATCAGATTCTTGCCTTAAGTTCAGCTGAAGTTACATTAAACCTCAAGTCAGTGGCAACACACTGCTTAGGACTACCCTTTGTCAGCTACTATTGATGACTCCATTAGATTTCTATACTGAAAAAAAAAACATATTTTCGCTATAAATTGAATGTGAGGTGCCCTGATTATGTGGAAGGATGTGATGGGAATTATCAGGGTGGTCGCATGCGGCCTCTAGCTAAAGACATTGTCCATCAGCATTAGGTCTAAATCAAAATAATCTTTATATCTGTTTTTGTGAGTGTTTGTTGGCCAAGTGCTCATCTTGCTCATTTCTTTTAAGGTATTTGTTATTAACAAAGTTTAAAAACAGAACAAAAGTAAAATTAAGGAATTGAGTATGCTGTGTAAATCATACCACACAGCTGTTTTATGATCTATCTATTTGAGGAAGGGGGAAAGAGAAGACAAGAAGGCTTTCTGATCTAATCTTACATAGTCCATCTGGTGTAGCATATGACAAGAAATCAAACATATGAACTTTTAGAAGCCATTATGGATCCTTGGCATGGATCTGGCTCTCACTGTACAGCCAGTGTTGATATTTTCACTGATTACACTGATTGACTGTTGTGTCATACTATCCCTGGCCTTTCCGACTCCCTCACTTTGGGGGATATCAACACTAGTTATCACCAGGCAGAGCTCAATTGATTATCTTCAGAATTTTCTCTGGCTATTGACCATAATGGAAAAAAATTGTGCCTCTGAATTATTCAGAATGAAAACATACACAGAAGAAATCAATAAGGCACATCTGATATTAAAAACAAACTAAAGCAGGCAGTATAACATGTCTTGGGGCACCTGCTACATACAAAAAAGAAAGTGTTTTAGAGGTAAAGAAGACTATTTTCCTTCTTTTCATTCTTTTGTGAGTGTTATATGTTAGCTGTCAAAATTAACATCTTTATGAATTAAGACATTAAAGGTGTCTTTTCAACTTGTTCTTTGTAAACGTTAGAATTTAACTTCAGAATGTAACACAATAATTCCTTCCTTGTATCCCCACAGTCTTTTTAACTTAAATGTAACATGCTGTGCTGGAGGGATAAAATTATAGAAAAATGTTCAGGTCAGAAAAATCACATTAACAAATATCTACAGCTAGGCACTAAGCCTCTGAAGACTTTGAAAGTGTTAGAGATTAAACTAGTGAAGAAAAATGTGCCTGTCTCAGAAATATCTAATGTTTTAGCAGTAGGAAAATGTCTCCTATTTAAATCACAGATATGATTTTTAAAAATCTGTGAAGGAGTGATGGCTTGTTTTTTGGAGGCAGTATTACTGAGGAGTCACATAAGTTTTTACTCTGAGTTTCTGATTCAAGAAGGACTACATGGAGGATGGTGACGTAGTGAGTGCCACGTAGCATCCCTGGTTTTCCGTTGGTAAGATTCAGGACTTGGCATTGTTAGAGTATTCTATGACTGCAGATCTGCAAGGACTACAGAAAGATCTACTGCGGCTGTGGTTTGAAGGAATCAAAAGAACACAACACAACACTCATGTGACAATGGTCAGCATTGATCCCTAGACTGAACGTTTCTAGTGCTCACTTGGAAGTCTGTACGGGGACATGATTCCTTGCTCGCTCACTTCATGGAGTAATATTTTTTTTTCAGTATTATTCCACAGACTTATTTGTAGTAAATTTTCATTTACATGGAATTGAGAGGTGTAATCAAAATTCTATTAATATACAAACAGTATGTAAACAATGTAAGAATGACTTCTGAGGAAACCTTTTCTAAAAGTGTGAAGGAAGGGTAATTGCTGCTGTAGTAATTAATGCTCACAGGAAAGAGTCATAACCAGGATGATACAACAACCCCCAGGAATGAGAGCATCGATGGCTGAGTGGTCTTGCAAAGAACTCACACAACTTGAATTTGTTTCCACTCTTCACTGAAATTCATACAGGCTGTTGAACACTGTAAAACTAAATGGGTTTTTATTCAGGCTTTGGGGGATGGAGTAATGTATCAAAAGAGCTGAAGCTGGCGTGTAAAAGGAGAAACCTGAATGATTTCTGCTATTAGTTTGTCTCTTACTGGAAAACGTGAATAAGTTTAAGCTGTTAGTACCAGTACATTTTTACTGCAAGAGGTAGGATTTCTAAAAATATAAATTATTGAGAGATGCAGATAAAATATTTAAAACTACTTAATGTGCTAGGTACCCAAGTTCTCTTGATCTCAATGGAAAACAGGCACCTAAGCTTCTTAGCTGTTTAGAAAAATCATTCTGGTATCCCATCCTCCCATGTAAACACCTGAAAGTCTGGCTAAAAATGCACAATGAGCAGTGGAGGGACTGTACATTGTGGCTGGGATTCTTGTCTAGTTTTACACACTAGTTAGAAATTTAGGAGAGTTTTTTAAACAGAAGTCATTAGTGCCATCAGAACTGTCATAGTCCTCCATAGGACTGCCAGATATGACACAGGACCTGAAGAAAAACTGCACGTTTGAGACCTGGAACTGCAGGTTGAGAGCAGAAGAGAGAGTCTGGGCTATTTCAAATGGGACCAGATGTGTATGGTCAGGCGACCGAGCCCCATGCTGGGATGTCTGGTGTAACTTACTTCTTATGGCTCTGCTCATTTTCCCAGATCAGAGAGTGTTTCTGAGATCCTGAATCTGGCAGAGTGCCCATGTGATGTGGCACCTCCTCACTGTCAAGGAAACTCCTTGTGACATCTCCTCGCTGTTTGACAAGGAAACCTGTGACCACTGGTTGGACAGGAACCTTGGAGGACTGCCCCAGGTAAGTCTGAGCACGGCCCAGGGCACCCACAGAAATCTCTTTGGCAGGACTCAAGACAGTCATCTGAGATTGGTAAAATGTGAGAAATATGAGAAATGAATAAGCTTTGGAGAGCTGTCCTGTGACCCAATTCCTTGCTCACTCACTTCGTGGAATAATACTTTTTTTCCCCAGTGTTATTCCACAGACTCATTTGCAGCAAATTTTCATTTACATAGAACTGAGAGGTGCAATCAAAATCCAAATCATATACAAAGGGAATGTAAGCAATATAAGAATGTCTTCTGAGGAATCAGGCACGTTTTCTAAAAGTATGAAGGAAGGGTAATCGCTGCTGTAGTAATTAATGCTCATCACACTTAAACTGCAAAACTTGAATTTTGCACTAATTTAGTGTTTATGAAACCACAAATTCTAATAGTGGCTGATGTTGAACCGTAACTAAAATGAATTTTAGGAGAGTTTGTTCTGCTTGTGCAGAAAATGGTATTCCACATTGGCAATGTGTGGTTGCCGGTTCCCTCTTCATGTTTCTTGAAGGAGCCCTTTTTGCTTATTTCTTTGTCAGAAATGTAATAATGTGTCATGGTATCCTATCGCACCCCTGTGACAAACTGTTTCTAAAATTTAGGCCAGCAGGATGACCATGAGCCAGCGCTGTGTCCTCGTGGCCAAGAAGGCCAATGGCATCCTGGGGTGTATCAGAAGGCGGGTGGTCAGTAGGTCGAGAGAGGTTCTCCTCCCCCTCTACTCTGCCCTGGTGAGACCGCATCTGGAATATTGTGTCCAGTTCTGGGCCCCTCAGTTCAAGAAGGACAGGGAACTGCTGGAGAGAGTCCAGCGCAGAGCCACAAAGATGATTAAGGGAATGGAGCACCTCCCTTATGAGGAAAGGCTGAGGGAGCTGGGTCTCTTTAGCTTGGAAAAGAGGAGACTGAGGGGTGACCTAATTAATGTTTATAAATATGTGAAGGGTGAGTGTCAGGAGGATGGAGCCAGGCTCTTCTCTGTGACATCCAGTGATAGGACAAGGGGCAATGGGTTCAAGCTGGAACATAGGAGGTTCCACTTGAATATGAGAAAAAACTTCTTTCCAGTGAGGGTGACAGAGCACTGGAACAGGCTGCCCAGAGAGGTTGTGGAGTCTCCTTCTCTGGAGACATTCAAAGCCCGCCTGGATGCGTTCCTGTGCGATCTGATCTAGGTGTTCCTGCTCCGGCAGGGGGATTGGACTGGATGATCTTTCGAGGTCCCTTCCAATCCCTAACATTCTGTGATTCTGTGATTCTGTGTGAAAATAGCTGTCTCTGTTTTCTACTTTACCCATCATTCTGAATGCTGTTTTTCAATTATGATTAAACTTTGTGCTCCTGAAATGGAGGCAGAAGTATCACATCATACTGACTTGACCCAGTGACAGGGAATTACTAAAACTCCTGTTGATGTAAATGAGAATTCTAACTATTGAACCAAGTAAAATACAGCGGGTTTTATAGAGTTTAGGAAACTAGTGGGAGCTGCATTGCAAAATTTCTTTTGAAGATATTTAATGCAATTTCACACAGTAGAAATCTGTTTTGTTTTTTTTTTTCCCCGTTAAATTCTGCTGAAGCTTTTATGTTGTTTGCGTAGATCTGCATTAGCACACCAAGGATGTAACATTTACAAACATGAAGCTCTAGAAATTCTTCCCATGATTGCTGCCACACTACTGTCTGTGGGAGCATCGATTGCAAGATTTAGATTGTGGGGCTGGTATGAAGGCTTTTTATATCATAAGTCCAGTGCAGGCATGTGTGTAGTGTGTCTGCACTCTCTATATCAAAACTTAATATTGCGCATAAGGCAATTTGATATTTCTTTGTGCAGAGGAAGAGGTCTTTTTGCAACATGCCGTTCTTCTCAGGAGCAAGAAAACAGTAAGACGTGGATAAAGCTACAGACACTTACAAAGAATTGCAAGTATTGGAAAAATCAATTAAATGTGAAAGAATGTAAATAAGCAATAGCGTATGTAAGCATGGCCCTGAGTAGAAGAGCTAAGAGACTAGATGCTTGGCTACTCGCAATTCTAATTTGTGCTGCTGTTAGAGCACAGAGAGGTTGAAGAGGTGCTCTTTGATCTGTGGTAGAAGGAGGTGAAAACAAAGTGAGAACAGGTCAAAGCTGAAAGAGAATATGGCAGAAGTGATCTTGGTGGTGCCATCCCAGTTTGCTCCTGACATCTGCTTCTGAGTGACCAATTAAGCCTGGTTGAAACAAACCTCAGAAGTCATTCTGGAGAGTCATTGACTCACAATATAGATAAGACCATACACAGGTATGGTTCTCTCTGTCCCACATAGTCCTCCAACACTAGTTCAATTGGCTTTGCATCCTCAGGCAACTTAAGCCCTATCTGAAGTATCTGACAGATATTTTCACATCATGCTGTGAAAACACCACCTTGGTGGGCAGAAACACACTGTTTTGGACAGTCTGAGCTAAAAAAGCCCAAAGTAAAATTATGTTTCAGAGTCGTAAGGGAAGCACATGGAGCCTAGACAGTTGCAGGATCAAATGTCATGCATTGTGAAAGTGGCCAGTGGCCTTAAGGGGCTTATTCCTTAGCAGAACGGATGCAAGCTATTCCTGGGAGCAGATGTACTAAGTACAGTTACAACTGCAGTGCTGATCTTATACCCCTTTTGTGTTTGTAGCTTGTAAGTTTGCTGTGAAAATATTTTGAATAACGTAAGGCTTGGAAATTTTAGGCTTAGTTTCCATTTTTATTGCATTTCTAAGTTATAGTAAACCAAATATAAACTCTGTGGAGAGGTGTGATGAACAGCATTCACCCTGTAGACTTCTGAAAGCTGGGAGAGGAAGCACATGGAAATGCACCCTTGCCTCTGTTTTCCTGAGCAGTAAAAGCTGGCAACCGTCAATGGCAAAATAGGTGGGCGCTCTGTCTGAAGTAAAGCAGCCCTTTAAGAATACTTCTAATAGACTTGAGGAATTGTGAAATCACTAAGTGACCAGAAAAACTGATATAAAAGACCTGTGGGATATAGTCATTGTCGGTGGAAGAGAAGATGGTGGAGAATGCTAACATAGGAAGCACAGCATTCAACTAAAAGTTCTCCTTGGCTTTCTTTAGTGTATAAAATGGGTTTAGTCCATAAGCAAAATAAAGAAACGTAAGCTAACGCTAGATGACAATTCCGAGGAAAACTTCTAAATCTAACCTGCCCCCTAGACAGTAGAAACTTCTGTAGCTGTTTTTTTCCTGGGTGTTTTCAAAGCTCTCCTAGTGCTCATGCTATTTGAGTCCCATTTCATCAAAAACTCGATACAATTCCGCATGTAAAGACATGCTAAACCTCAATAACAAGAGAAGTCTGAGTTGCATGTTTTATTGTGGTTTACCAAGTCAAAAGGTCATTCTATTAATTTCAGTATATGTCCATTGCCAGTGATTTCAGAGGAAGTGGTACAAAAATGTATTGCGAGGAATAGGAGGGATGGAACTTTTGAAAGAAATTTATTCAAAATTGTTTCAGAACTGATTGTTTGAAATGCTTTGGAAAGATGTTGGATTATTGCTAGAGAGAGATTTTGCTGTTATATGGGAAGTGATATCATTTGGCTGCTTTAGTATGGTACTACAGACAACACGTAGCTACAAAGAAGTAGTAACAGTCTACAGCAAGGACACAAGGTGCATGTTGTGAACCTAAATGTAAGGTGCTTGAAGATGAAAAGAGAACGGAAGATCTACGTGGTATTTCCATGAAACCTTCGTCATACGTTGTAGAGATCTTTACCAATATGATTTTTTGTGCTCTTCAAACTCCCTACTATCCTGCTCCTAGGAAGGAGGTTGTCAGCTTTACACAGTTTTATGCTTTCACAAGAACAACGCATTAAAAATAGGTGCTCGTAGAATAAATCACATTGAAGGAATTTTTGTCCATGACTTCCAACAGGGTTCTGAGGTAGTTAGAAAGTAATCATATTATTTTATCAGGTAATACATTGCTGATGCCCACGGAAAATCTATGAAGGAAATTTTTTAATTAAACAAGATCACTACTGTCTTTGGAAAAGAGAAGTACTTTGGGAATTTTTTAATCGCAATCACTATTTAGCAGTCAAGAAAATCCCAACACGTGAGGTAATGTGTTGCATATATAGTTGCTAAAAAGTTACTATCAAACAGAGTGATTGGGGAAAAAATGAACTAAACTGAACAAAAACAAATTATACTTCTGTCTTAACAGACAGCGTGAACAGTTCAGAGTGAAGGGAACCCCTTACCCCCAGTAGTTACACAGATGTATTGGTAAAATGCCAAAAGCAGATGAGAAGTAAAATTGATCTTGGAAAGAAAGCAAAGCATGACATCGTCAGTTTAGTGATTCCATTTTACAGTCTAAGTTGGAAGTAGTAAAAGGAATTATATAAGCACAAAAGCAGAAGTGGTTGTAATAAAAATAAATAAATCAAAAGAAATTTTGTGAATTTGAAATAGTTTAAGTTCATATGCCATTAGTTTTGATTATGACTTTTTCTGAAATCAGAGAAAATGAAGGAATTTTTGTGGCTGTTCCTTCCTCATTCCAATGTTATCTATACCGAAATTCCCCACTTCTAGCTTCCATAGCTTCTTTAAAAAAAGTTGAGCTAGACAATGTGTCTACTAATTCAAAAAACATCAGTTTACAAAAATAATTCGTTTCAAATTAACACTATGCTTATGCGTCTTTTCACAACATCCATCAAACCTGCATATAAAAGTGTATTCTGTGAATTAACTACTCTCTGTCCTGTGATTAAAGGGCACATGATGACCTCATGAACCACCCTTTAGACTTCCAGTGCTTCTGGCTTTAATATTCTGTGCTAGATTCACAGAGCTCTTCTACAGATGCTAAGCGTTCAATCCTGAAGGCTCCACTTCATCATCAGGTAATTAGTATTTTCATTAACTTGCTTATTGTCAAGGAAAATGAGCCTTGATCATCTAATTTTTCCTCAATGAGTTGAATATTGTAATATATCTATAATTAATGTGTTTTATGCCACAAACGTGTAATGGAGTGGAAATCTGAGCCTGCTCCCAGCAGTCACTGTCAGTAAATGTTTGATGAATAAACAGAGACTTTCTAATGGGAAATGGTGGAGACTTTTATAAGCAGACACAATAAAGACTTTATTAACATACTTAAGAAGCATTCTGGGAAATAGAATTGAATGCATTATTACTGTAGGCTCCTTTTGAGAAAAGTAAATTTTACTGTCCCCATAACAAATGTTTGCTTGTTTGATGTAACTTGTAGTGTCATCCTTTTATGGAGCATCTTTTGGTGTAAACCTGTGAAGCATTTTAAATTATCTACATATTCCCTATAGGTATAAGACCTTAAAAAAAAAAAAGCCCTCTGAAATTTGTGTAACCTAATCACTTATACACATGGCTGTAATGGAAAAAGTATTAAAAAGAAAAAAACCCAACATGAAGTAGATATCTGAAAAATCAAATGAAAGTTAAAATCTAATTAAAATGAAAATATAACTTAGGTGTTCAGAGAGTGAAGCAAGCTCAGGTGGAATAGCAGATCATTCGCGATGCCACATCTGCAATAAATAAGATTAAATATGTCTTCAAAATATATTCATGAACTGCTCCAAATGTAACATCAACATGCTATAATAAAGAGCCAGGAGTCTTTCTGAGATATTTGGGAACTTATTTGTCTTCCTGTCTGGTTCCAGAATGGAAACTAAGTAGTACTGGCTCAGTTTTCAGAGGTGTATCATGTACACAGCCCATGCTGCAGTCAGTGACGGTTACAGACTGTAGAAAGACAGCCTACAGAAAAAAGAATGCCTTTTCCCTTTTAAGTTTTATTTTTTTTTCAGCTGGTTTGATATAGAACACACTGTATCTGGGGATGAACAACTTACCTAAGCAAGAAAGACACTTGAATTGCATCTACTGCTTTTATTCAGCTAAGTGCAAATTCTGTGTTCTGATTTGCATGCAATTTCGAAAGCTTTCTGTGGCATTGATGTCACTGGATGGAGAGGGCAGGAACAAAAAGTAGAGGAGAAGGGGAGAAAGGGTAGAGTTGGAAGCACAGAGAAGTTTCCCCTAAAAGAAAATTAGAAAGGACAATTGTGAGAGTAAGCAGGCTGGCCTGCAGTTGTTACTTCTCTTCACACCCCTGTCATGGGAACTTCAAATACTCCCTGCTCTGAGCCACCAGCATCAGCCACCAATACTTTCAGTGAACAGGTTTCATAGCCGAGGACACTGCCTAGTTGACTGGCAAGGCACAAGCACAGGCTGGGAAAGGCTCCCATGCTGCCTGCCCTGCCACGAGCGGTCCAGAGACAGCTGGTTCAAACTCCAGAGTGTGCCCTGGGACAGGAGCTGCAGACATAACCACTGGGGAGCTGGCTCTGTTTCACACATCGGAATGGGGACTTGTCAGCTATATGTTGTGGAGAGGACTCAGCACACCTAGAGTGTGATGCATCTGTCCTACTTCAGATGCCTACCCCAGCCAAAACCAGCAGACTGCCTTAAGGTTTCTGAATCAAGCTGTAATGAATTAATTCAATTTCCTTGTTTGATTTTAAAGACAAAAGTTTTAATTTTATGTTATATTAAGGTATGTTTAATATTATATTAAATTTTTACCTTTTTTAGAGAAAAAATGTGATGGGCTGTGTATCAATATGAAATAACTTTAATTCCCCAAAGAAAATTAGTGCTTTTGCTTATCATTACTTTGATGGAATGAATGTCAAAATTGTCTTTGGACTAATTTTTTCATTTACACTTTGTTCTGGTAGATATAAAAACAGAAAACTGAAGTTTTGATACAAGTAAATCCCAAGGCCGAATTATTTTGTAGATGCATCCAGAATTCAGACAAGAATTTCCTACTCTTGTGTGCTTTAATGGACCAAATGTAGATGTCTGTTATGTATACATTTAAAGTAGTTGTGAAACTCTCAGAAAAATCAACAAAGAGACACTGTCACCTACACATTGTGATTTATCTCATGCTATTGTAGATCTCTGGAATAAGCCAAATGAATCTTAGTCTAAAAGGGTGTACTTCTCATAATCTCTTCACTAACCTTAAGGAGAATCAAAGGTCACTCACTCAAATATTGAAGTGTACTTGGTAAATGTTTAGACTTAACCTAGATAAATCTCCCTTTGAAAACAAATTGGTCAAAACGTTAGGGATCTGACTGTAGAGAATCATTTAGAATGTCAGAAGATGAGTTTGTGAGATTGAAATTGACTTTTTAAAATGATGACATATGTCAGATTGTATTTCTTACAAGAAATTTCATCAAAGTTGTTCAAGTAGGGGCAAGACTGAGAAGAACTTCTGTGGGGAATTTTAACTCTGGCCTATAAGGTTTTTCCAGTGGGCTGGTTCTCCACCTCTTCTGAAAGAGGAGAGGGGTAAGTGAGTGAGTGTGCTTTTGCCAACTGGGGTTAAACCATGACACACGTTTAAATGTAAAAGTTTTTTAGGGTATGGTTAAGTCAATATGAGAATAACTACTTTTATTTTTTATTTTTTCATATTCACTGTCTGTTGAAATTATTCAGATGGATGAGGTACTTTACAACACATGGAAAAAGAATAACAAAATCCTAAAATCAAACCCTCAGTGAATCAATATGTAAGATATATTTTAGGGCATTCTGGTATCATAAAGAAAAACAATAAATTTAAACAGTGGCCCAGTTTTCAGAATGTTGGAGGAAAGAAAGTTGTGTACTCTTCTGATGCAAGAAAAGCAGTTAAGTGAGATTTTGTCGCATTTCTGTCTTCAAGCCAGTGTCTTGGGTGGAATATGATTTTTTTTGAAAGTACAGGGAGTTTTGTCAGGGATTTTCACTTCAGCCAGGATTATATTTGTTTTCTCTAGTTCTGGTACATGGCAGCTGGTTGAATAGTACAGGCAATTTCTTAGAATTTGCTCCATGCTTCCCCTAACTTAAAAGTTCATTATTTTGTGTCCGAAATGCCAAAAGAGAAGAAAGCATCTTGCAGACCAGAGTTAACTATTACTACTACAGATAAAATTAAAGTGTCCTTTTTTTTCCCACTAGAACTACCCCAGTAGAAGACTAGTTTACACTGTCATTACTGAAATTAATATATGATCCAGTCTTCCAATATTTCTATAGACTTCATTGATCTTACATATTTTTCTGGAACCACCTGGAATTTGGTAAGATATTTATCTTTGGATAAGATATTTAAATAAAAAAAATAAACTATTGAAAGTTCAAACCAAAAAATCTTAATTAGAAATAGAGAAAACAAACATGGCAACGAAAAAACAAAGTAATATTCTATTTTCTATTTCACTGCAAAAGGACAGAGAGGAAAAAGAAGTTGGCAAAATAATGCATATAAAGGACAGATATCTGTGTCCTGAGGCCATCAGATGCTTCCCTAATAGACTACAGAATGCGTAAAATAATTAATCATGTGGAGAAGGCATTGCCAGTGTTAGAGATGGGGTCTTCAGCTTTTAATGGAAATGCTCTGTGATTGGATTGGGAAAAAAACTTGTGTATTTATAAAAGGAGGGCATCTGTCATACTTAACTCATAATAGTTTAGGGGCACAATAAAATACCAGACATGGTTCAGCACTTTTATTTTGTGGGGTATTAAAACTATACATAATACAGGAGAAGTACAAATATAAGCGAACCACTCTCCATGATAGTGTTCACAAATTTCAATAGGAGGAATGCTTAAAAGGTTTAACTCAGACACTCTGGGGTCATATTTGTTCCCTCACTAGCAGTACATCTCCCTGACTAATATTTCTGTATATACTTAAAAAACAAAAAAAGGTGTATTTTCTACCTGTCTGTTGGATAGGTTGATGAGATGGAGTGAAAATGGATTATCTTTTCATTATTATTATTATTTCTTTGCTAGAGGCCTGAACACAATGTGCATATCTTAAAATAAAAATAATGTTAGGATTAACATGCAAATTTTATAGGCAAGGAACAGTATTAAGACTGAAGAACTTCAAAGAGAAACACGTTACTTATGTATATGAAAACTAAATCTTTCCCTCTGGTGGAGACACATTATGGTAGAGTCTTTAGTAATATGATCCGGAACCTATCTTTTTCCACAAGATACTTTCCTCAATTATTGTATGGGATAAGCAATATTAATTATTTGAGCAGTTCCTTTGAATTTTCTTGCATCCCCACAGGTCAACAAATGAATGTAACCCTTATTTCTTCCATGCTATTTCAATTACAAGTCCAAATGGAGGTGATTAACATCTACATTTTAGTCAGAGCTTGAACATGTAGGGATGCTACTGAGTATTCGACAAATTGAACTGAGAAGCTTCAAACTGGATGCTCAGAAAATGAGAGTACAAGCCACTGAAAATCACACGGTTTGAGAGTATTAGTCAACAAAAGAATGATTATTAGACAATAGGCTTGAAAAAACAAGATATATCTAGCTGTGCAGATTTGTTAGAGGCACCATAGGAAACATTTAAAGGTTCTTATCTGAATTATTTTGTACAGGTCAAATTACACACAGTAAAGAAAAATGAGTTCAAACTGAAATAGTGACACAGAGAGAGTGAGTTAGTTACGCACTCTTCAGTTGTCTTTGCACTTTCTGGGTCTGTTTAGAACCAGAAATACAAGGGTTGAAATGTGCCCCAAAAGGATCTTTTTTGGGGTCACTAAGATTCAAAGAAATATTTCAAGAAAATGTAAACTTGAGATTTCCCATTCAACTGATCCAATCTGTAATTATACTTTAAAGAGTCTAAATTTTCTCAGTATTCATAATTTTTGAGGGTTTTTGTTGAAGCATTGGCAGTTTGATCCCACTCAGGAGAAAATAAATTTTAAATTAGCTGGTTAAGGAGAAAAAGAATTAACTGGAAAAACATAAATATATCAACACATCTCAGTAGCAATATGTGTATGAAGCAGAGGCAAAAACATTTCCATGTAGCCAGATTTAGGATCACATTGAGTGTCGGGTTGCACTGAATAGACCAAAAGGACGTATGAGGGGGACTGGCAAGAGGACACAAAAGTATTACTAGCATTCCTCTCTTGCGCAAGAAGTTCATCCCATTCAACACTACTGTCTGAGTAGGACTACAGGAGTTCTAATCCTATACAGCAACTCACATCACTCTATGAACAAGACTCTTGCAGACACAGCCAAACACTGCAGCCTCAGAGGTTGCACATTTCTCTGTCCTGCTGCCTTTGGATGACCTCTGGATGGAAAGAAGGGACTGGCTGCCAAGGAGGCGGCACCTGGAACATACTAGGAGGGCTGCACAGGGAGAAAAAGAGGAGGTGAAAAACATCAAGGATCTGTATTTGAAGGGGATTGAACTCTAACAGAAAGTAAAAACAGCTGACCCATGCAACTTAATGGGTCTCGACTTTCATTTCAGGAGCTGTAGTGTCAGGCACCCGTGAATTAGCAAGAGCTGGAGCACAGGAAAGCAGTAGTAAATAGGTTTCCCACAGGAGTAAATCTGTTTGTGCCTATGGGTACGGCCAAGCTACGATGTGGTGTGTGTACACATATTCACACTATCTTTAATCTAGATTGAATAGACACTGCTTATGGTGTTGAAGGCTGTGATAGCACATACTCCAGCACAGGCTGCACAAGCCTGCTGAACACCTGGGCACTTTCTCAAGCAGCTGCTGTCCCCTGAAGCATGTGTTGCTGCAGCTTTACTCAGATGTAGCTGTATCTCCTTCAAGCACCATTCCCCAAACCACTGCAGGCATGATTTGGAGGCTCTGGGCTTTAGATGAGGGGTGTTTCAGTGTACAGATTGTATAGCTGCAGAGAGAGTCGCTGGTGTTCAGGTTTCGTAACATGAAGCCTGTGCCACAATGCTCAGTTAACACACTGATGATGCAACTAAACTGTATTGTAAGAAAACATGTATGTGTGAGTGTGTGTGTGTAGTGGTGTTTGCTTGAATCCTTAACAAACTTATATACAAAGGAGAAGCTAAAGGTACATATAAGCACTGATGGCCCTTCAAGTGCAATGGGTTAAGCTGGTGTGAGGGGGAAGGAGGCCAGGTGTCTGAGCATCACAGCTGTGGCCCAGTGACAGACAGGCTAGGGCAGTGAAGGTGAGAAGAATGGTCATATGATGGTAGTTGAAGAGTCAAGGGGGTACAATTTATTGAAAAGCAGATCACAAAGAAGAAAATCATTCCTGCATATTATTAGTGCTATTGATTGATTTATATAGTGCGTTTCTTAAGCAAAGCTCTTTATAGAATTACAAACTATTAAAGCTGAGTGAATAACTCACAATGAATAATTTATCCCATGAATTTAACCTTTCTTTCTGCTCATGAAATAGAATCACAGAATCATAGAATCACAGAATCACAGAATCACAGAATCACAGAATGTTAGGGATTGGAAGGGACCTCAAAAGATCATCTAGTCCAATCCCCCTGACGGAGCAGGGACACCCAGATCAGATCACACAGGAACGCATCCAGGCGGGCTTTGAATGTCTCCAGAGAAGGAGACTCCAC
>VZTO01017850.1:77568-115182 GCA_013400615.1 Syrrhaptes paradoxus
TCCCCTTGGTGAAGCCATGTTGACTGCCTCTAATGACCTTCTTATCCCTGATATGCCTAGAGAGAGCATCAAGAATAAGTTGTTCCATCACCTTTCCAGGGATGGAGGTGAGGCTGACCGGTCTATAGTTACCCGGGTCCTCCTTCTTGCCCTTTTTGAAGACTGGTGTGACATTGGCTTTCCTCCAGCCACAAAGAGATCACTATTTCCTTAATTATTCAGTGAATTTTTTAATGAACTGTTAAACCACTATGAACTGATCACCAAGAATTTTCTGATAATATAACCAAGGTTTTCTGATAAGATAACCAAGGTTTCTTTGGGTCCTGATTGTTTAGAGGCAACCAAGCTTGTGGCTAACAAAAGCACATGCACTTTCTTACGCAAATCTCGTGGCTTGCAGTACATGTCTACTACACAGTACAGTGCTTTGCAGAGGTAGCTGAGCTCTCTCTGGGTAGGCACAGTTTTAAGATGGAAAGCAAGAGAGCTGTGGCAATGTGGAGTTTTAACCCTGTTATCCATCCCTGGGTAGAAACAGTCTTTTCATAGCACATGACTTCCTGCATCTACTTGTGGATGTTGACAAGTATGAAGACACAGAGCTGCAGGGTCCTGTGGAGATGGGGAGCCCCTTTGGAGCTCCTCTGCAGTGTTGTGAAGCTTGGGATTACCTAGAGATGCTCCCCATACATGTCAAGTCAGCTGGTTATGCATCTGAGTGCTTTGGAATCAAAGCCTGAATTCATTGTGGTTCACTGTAAGGCACACAGTAATTTTTTCTCTGACAGGATAAGTATGTAAAGCTCTGAATTTCAAAGCTGTGCTACACTAAAATTCCTCTTCCATGAATATTTAGGTAAGTAACATGCAAGTCTGTTCTTTGACATATTTTTGCCAGGATAACTGACTTCCATAAATGTTAGCAGAAAGTAAACACGAAAGAAGAGAGTATGGCAAACTGTATGGCAAAAAACAAGGGGTAACGAGTATAAGCTAAAAGAGGGTAAATTTAGACTAGACATTAGGAAGAAATTTTTCACTATGAGGGTGATGAGACACTGGCCCAGGTTGCCCAGGGAAGTTGTGGATGCCCCATCCCGGGAGGTGTTCAAGGCCAGGCTGGATGAGACTTTGAGCAACCTGGTCTAGTGGAAGGTGTCCCTGCCCATGGCAGGGGGGTTGGAACTTGATGATCGTTAAGATCCTTTCTAACCCAAACCATTCTGTGATTCTATGATTCTATGAAACGGTGACTCAATAGCTGGAGGAGTTGTGCACTGTGCACTTGACCCACAAACCAGCTGTCCCTTGGAATTGTTCTGCTTCATTTATATTAAACATCAGTCATTCCTGAGGAAAAAGGGAACTAAGCAATAACAGGAATAGCAGAAGCACTATACAATAGTTTGGGGAGAAGACTGTCTTCTGAAATGAGTGGGAACCAAGGTTTCATTAGGAAAGGTAAGGAGGACTGGGTAGCAGCTGATGTTAACCTATCATCTGTAATGCAACCGCCATTTCTGGAGGCTAGAGGCAGGTTCTAAAGTTATATGTAAATGTTCACCATCCTATGCACTAGCTCATTTCCTTTGGGGTTATACCACAGGACTTTTAAAAACTGTTTCACAGTTGAAGTTTCATGCAGTACAGATGGAGAAAAATGAAATTCTAGCATAGCTCTGTGTTCTGGCAATGGAGAGTCCCTTTTTATTTAAAGTTTGAGATATTTCCACTACTACTGTATTCTAGTGCAGTGACAAACAAGAATGAAGAGTAATGCATTTTGGAGATGTTACTATTTGTTAGTGCTTCCCAGTTTTAATACCTTGAGTATGTCAGAAGATTAATAATTCACCTATAACAGCATGGTGCAGTCCTTAAAAGGAGTAATTTAAAACAAGAAATTAACAACATCTATACATTTTTTTTAAAGGAGAACTCTATTTGGCATAAGGAAATAAAAAATCCTGCTCTCGGATCTCTACTGAGCTTCCAGATAGGGAGCAAACTGTGTGAGTCTTTATTTGTCTTTGTTGACTCTTTATTTTTTGAATTCAGGAGTGTAATTTTACTGAAAGATGGCCTTAATTGCTCTGGGGCTTGGTTTCTGTCAGTCCTTTTGGCAGGCTTGAGGGAGCTCTTTTGGAGTGATCTCCCAGTGGTTAGGTCCATACCTCGAAGTTGTGGGGTACACACATCAGATTCCTTCTAGAAGGAAAGAAAGCACAGAAGCTCTTGGATTGCTCCAGGGTTTCCACATCCCTGGGCAAGCTGGAGCAGGTCCAATGCAACCCCTTCCCCCAGAGTGAGCGTGAAGTGGATTTCAGGTTCTCAGCGAGAACTGCTTTGATCTATAAATCCATTCCTGTTTGTCCACACTAATCGATAAAATAGATACAGGCTCAGTTAAGGAAAAGGCCAATAACCTAATTTAATTTCAGTCTGAGGCAGTCTGGACATCCAAATCAAAAATATTACGCAAACAGAGATAAAGCACAGTTCTGACTTTTTGATTTAAACCTCTTATATTGGATTGTTATTACCTTTTAAGAAAGTAGCTAAGTTATACAGTTTTCCTAAAACACATGCTAATTATGAGAATGTGTTGTTCTCAGCAAGCTAACAATCTCTCTATCTTCACAATATTTAGACAGAGAATTAGATCATTCTGGATACCTGATCACTGTACACTTCAGATGTTTAACAAAAGTTATGAGCATAAGTGTGCATCTCAAATGCATATTTATATCGTTGTGCATAGAGTAATGTGTCTGCTGGGTCCAATTGTAAACAAGCTGTCAAGCTTAACTGGGTTAGCCTGTAAAAATATCTTTCCATAAATAAATTGAAAAAAAACCCCAACAGTCAAGCAGCCTCTTCTAATGGGCTTGATGGGAAAATACGAGGCAAAAATGTAATAACACAATAATATAGTCCTGTGCACATTGCTTCTCAAAATGTTAGTAGTTGTAACTTTGGGATATAGTCAGATTTCAGCTACTTTTCTTTGTTCTCTGCTTGGTGATGTGGAAAATTCCAGATTCAATTATGTCCAGTCATGCCCAGTTATTAATCTGTTCTAGTTCACTCATGTCCTGCCAACTTAGATATGCCTAAAATTATCCACAGAGAGAGCAAGGGTGCATTTGCCTGCAACACATTCCACACTGCAGCAGCAGAACAGAAGGTACGGCAGCACCAGACAGAAGAAGTGACTTTTACAGACAGCCCAGTACCTGAGGAGGATGAGAAGTAACACACAGGATCCAGAGATTATTCCTGGTGAAATTATAATAGTGTTAAAAGAGATCAAATATAATTTATTTTGGCTCTTATTTCTGAGCATGAAACATCTGTTGCTGTGGCTGTTTGTCTCTTCTCTGTCACCCTCTTTGATCTGCTTTGTTTTCTCATACAAATACTGTATGTAATTGTGACATTTATGCCAACCTTTAAAATAAAATCACTTTTGTTTTGAGGAGGGTTACGTAGTAGTACTACCAGACTTCTCATAAACCCAGCGCAAAATGCTCTGACATTCTAATAGATGAAAAAATAATTGATTATACGGAACTTATTTTAGGACTTGCTAATTAAGATTATGAACTTCTTCCATTAAGAACTCCAGTTTAACTATTCATCTGCTTTTTAATCATCGGGATGAAAAATCTTTCTTTTTTAATTCAGAAAATACTTTGTTTTTCGGAAGTTGCTGATGAGAAAGTTAGTGAAAAAAGAGACAATTATATCTTCTCCCTTTTCAAAATGGATTTAAAAGTGAGTAAATAATGAAAAAAATCAAAAAGGCTTTCCAGTGGAGACAACCTTCTTTGAGGATTAGGTTCTGGGCATTTGAAAACTTATGATGACATATTTGGAAGATTTTTCATATTGCTTTTATTATATATTAGGTCATTGAGAAACTGAAGAGTTTCTGTTCCTGTATCTCTCTTTAGCATGAACTCATACTGAGATTTAGTTTCGCACACTCCATTGCAATCAGTGCTGGCTGCTTCATTGCCTTCATTTTGGATAGCCACCAGTGTGAACACAAAAGGAAACCGTGCCAACATCCTGACTTAATAGACCCCCTCTAAATGAAATACCTGTAAATTTTGGGTGATTATAGAAAAGTGAAGAAGAACAGGAACTCAGCCATTTTGGTAACAAAGAATGAACTATAACAAAAAATATAACATGAGAGCTTAGGCACTAAAAACTGCTGTTGCTTTTTTTTGCAAGAATTAAGTTACTTAATGAAGTAAAACAATTCTTCCTTCAAGTTCATACTATTATGACTTAAAAATTCTCTACAGAATAGGAAGCTTCAAGAAAAACATTCATTTTCTCCTGGCACTGTTTGGGATTCAACACCAAGCTTCACAAGTTATACCAAAAAAAGCTAGTAATTTGGCCTCATGCTATTAACATCTTCTGAAAGATTCCTGTAGCATCACCACAGTTTTTGCCAATGTTGTGTTGTTGTGTGGTGCTGTATAGTATTGCACTGTAGTATTAATTCTAAATAATTTTGTATTGCTTTTGCTGTCCAGCCCAGGAGCCTTACCCCTGTCTCTCCAAAAACTTATCACCAATTAATAAATTGTTCCTCTTTATTCTCTACCCTCTGAATGAACCAGTGTTTGGAAACAAATAATGAATATCATGACTTTTCTAAATGTGTCAATCTCCACTCCCCTTGATTCAATGAATGCAATTTTGTCTGCTGGTGCCACATACCAGTTATGCCGTGATGTACCAATGTTGTTTAATCTCTTTCATTTGTTAATCAGAAGAAGAATTAATCTGCAGTGACAAGACTCATGAAACACTGGGGTAATGTCTCCAGTGTGGTTGCTGGTCTCTAGATGTTTCCACAACACAAATGGTAGAAGCTGTATTTCTGTAGACCACTCACCCTGTCCCCCCAACTTGCATTGCCCCCTCCTGTCTGGGCAAACAGCTCTTTCCCTCTCCCTTGTTAAGAGTCCTTCACTGCAACCACCCTGTCTCAGCCCTCACTTAATCCTGCTCTAGCTCTGCTTCCATTTCAAAATCCTGTAGACCCCCCCCCCCCTTTTTTTACAGTGGATGTGTCACTATACAGATGACCTAGTACAGGCAGGCTGTGAAACAATGCTGCCTTCTCTCTTTCTTTCTAGGTGCTGATTTCTTGGTATACATTTTGAAGGGTACAACTGCAAATATGTTCTTTCTGCTGTGCCTGTCATTAATTTTTACCCAAGTACCTATGTATTTCTCCACCCCACATACATCTCCCTGTCAACAATATATTGGTGCTGCTGTGAGTGCAAAAAGATATTTCTATTATTGCTAGGATAACCACCTTTCCTGATTGTTTCGTTTTATCTTGCTGAAATTTGCAGTCTTTAATAGACATTTCCATAATATATTTTAGCAGTGTTGATACCACAATTTCCTTTTGCTGTCTCTGCATCTTTTCTTCTTTCCTTGTCCTGTGTTTGTATCCGATAAAGCGCATACAGCTCCTCGTGGAATCTGCTGCTTTTGTTCCAGACCACTAGGGACATGACCTTAAAATTAAGCATAGAAATAGCAGAACAAGCTAAAACTGAAGTTAGAGAAGGAGGGTTCCAGACTATTAGGGAGCAATTAATATTGAATAGCATCAGACCTGTGCTGACATATTAACAATAAAAATGAATCATCTGTGGAAGCAAAGAAGGTAAGTCACAGAGGGCATATATAAGTGCAGCCTCAGAGCTATAAAAGCCAGACTGACATTTATCACTCTGTGCATATTGGAGTTGTCAGGTTGGTTCTCAGATGATCATGTTACTACCTTCAAGACATTTTTTTAGATATGAAGCAAAGACTAGAGAGGGAATGAGAGAGAGGCTTGCTAATAAGTATTGTGTGAAAGCCACATAAAGGAATTAGCATTTATATTATTTATTGTCCCTTTTTCATCAGCCATACCCCCCTTCTTTTTAATTTTTTCCCTCCCCTTGGATTTTTCTAACCTTACGCTGAGGAGATCCTTGTACATTAAACCTAGTTCAGCTTCAGAATGGATTAAAATCAGTTTGACTAAATATTACGTTCAGTGAATGACAAATTGTACAGCTTCACACATTATTATTTGTGCTAAAAGCTATTATGTAAATATATTGGCTTATATAGTCTTAAATAGGATGACACAGTAATGTAAAGATAGGGCATACATACAGATCTATTGAAATGATACTCTGTGAACATATCCACTAATAGAAAATTGCATATTCTTGCTTAGAGGGCAGAAAAGAACCATATGTCTATTTTAGTGGTTATGTCCTGAAATGATGCACTTATTCCTTTTATAATATTTTGAAATAAATACATATGGGACCGGTCAGATGTCAGCAGTGGCACTGAAAGGAGTATGAATTAGTAACACTGGCACACAGGGCCCTGGAACAATGAACACTGCTCTGGAAGACCCTTGAATGCAAGCCTATTTGCCTCTTAATCCAAATGAATAATTAATGATAATTATCATGCTGCAGTTATTATCTGTGATAATAATATATCTGTAAGGTGAATAAATTCAATCTGGTACTATGCAGAAATGGCAACTCATAATGTTCTTAAGAAATACAGATATAATTATCAGTATTAACGGTCAAGAATAAAAGGAGGTTTTTATATAAATAATTACAGGAAAAGGTCTAAAGTTTAGTGAGAATTAATTTGATTGCATTATATTTATTCTTTAGCTGTCATTTGTATGGCACCAGTTTGCAATCTTTCCACAGCCTATTTTTCCTAAGGCCCACTAAGTAAAAGCTGAAATGTGCATTTTTTCATTATAATCTATCCAAACTTTTCCATCAGCCCACTGCTAGAGAAGATCAGGCTCAGGATCTTACAAGTGTCCGCATGCAAACTGTTCCATTTGTGTACTTCACTATGCTGGCAATTTTTTTCAGCTACAAAAACTTTAAAGTATTAAAGCAAGAGTCAATAAGACCAAATAAAATATTAAAAGGTCAAATACATGTTTGAAGCTTGTACAGAAACAGCCATAACATTTATTTTTGAAAGCACTGTACGTGAGCTTTCAGATAGGCAGAATAGTTGGCAATCGTATTTAATCCAATCTCCCTCATCGGGCTTGTTGTGACAAAGGAAAATTAAAGGGGGATGGGTGAACTAGAGCAAGAGGAGGTAACTACCCTCCCATTCTTTTTGAAATTGTTTTTATATCTCTTTATTTTGACTATTGAGATTCTCCTTCACATAAATTAAAAAAATTAAAGTCTATTTAGGTTGAATTATATTAATGATTGAGAAAAAGCTTTGAAATTCAAAGTTCATGCAGACCTTTAACTCTCACCAGGAAGGCTTGGTTTTTCCCTCTTTCTTTTCATCCTATGATTTGAGAACTGGTTTACTCAGGGGAATGGTAATGAGATGTTGAGTTTCTCACCTCTAGGTCATTGCTTCAAATCGGGCCCAGGTTGGTAGCAACCAAAATTCATTATCATCTACTTACGGTTCAGTGGCCTATGTGAAACGGGTTGATGGTCTTTCGGTCTAGTTTTCAGTGGGCAAATGTCCACACAATAATAAACCCCAATTAACACTGGAACAGGGCTGAAAGTTGTATTCCCAACACAGTGTCCAGGGATCGTTGTGACAACCCCTCAAAACTCTGGCACCTTCTGGGACTACATTCCAGGGGGGGAGGAGGGTGTCAATTCTTTCATGATTGCCAGTATGATTCATCCATTTTTAATTTTTTTTCTGAAGAAATAGGCAAAAGAAATTGCCTCTTTTTCGTTTCCTTTTTCATCAGAAAACAACAGATTTCCCTCAAAGTGGATCCTGACAGGTGACAAGAATAATAACGTGTAAGAGTCAGTAAAAGGATGCATTATTAATCACCCTGGGTTTCATTTAGGCCGTCAGCTCAGTGGGCGAGCTCTGTAGAAGGAAGAGTGGAGATATTATCATTATTATTTACTTGTCCACCCAGGAGTCACGAGCTAGGACATCATTGTATTAAGCAATGTGCAAACACAGAAGAGAGAACTAGTACCTGCCCTAAAGAGCGTACAATTTAACCATAAAACAAGAAACAGTGTATACTTACAGGTAGGTGGACATAGATGGAGGAATACTGAGAGATGATTATGCTATGCTTGCCAGATGAGTGATTATTTTTAACAACAGCATGATATTTCTAGTAATAAAATGATAAAAATATATTGTCAAGGTTTTTTTGTGGGCATCACAGAAATGAGAGGAATTTTGTAAAGAAGAATTAGAAGAGGAGAAGTTGTATTTGCAGATGTTAAGGCAATCATGAAAGGCAGCTTGGGGAAAAATGAGGATACTTACTTACAAGAGGACAACCAGTCCTGACACTGGCTGTGCATCAGAGTCCAATAATCAATACAAAATCAAAAATAGTAAAGTATGGGAAGAGTGAAGAGTGTTCACAGGTTGCTAATATCTACTGCAGCAAGCAAGGAAAGAGGCAAGAGGAAAAGGAAAGGAAATGTTACAAAAGCACTGAGCTTGAAGATGGCCTTTGCAACAGCAACCTGAGTATGACACAACAGTGCTTGTTAATGGTGGAGAAAACAGTGTTGCAGTGAGCTAGATAGGAGGTGATCCAAAAAGGTGTTACTGGAGAGTATTTGTCAGAAAAAAATTGAGGGCCTTGCTTAGCTTTTTTAACTTGAGAAGAAGTTAGAGATCCACAGACAAGTAGAAACCGACAAAGCAGACTTTCTTGTGGAGTGAAAAAGATGCTCTAGGTTAGAGAAGGTATGTCTTTGAACACCTGCAGTTCATTTTCATATACGAGTAATACAAATATAAAGGAAGAAAAGAGCCATTTTGCAACTCATTCCTGCATGGGGAAGAAATTTCAGGCAGGTTTACAGAGGATGTGGCAAAAGCAAGAACAGAAAGGAAGACTAGTAGATGACAATATCATGAAAAGGGAGCAGAGAATCTCATGTAAAGAAAAAAACTGGGTAGCCACATAAAAGATGGTGGACGTGCCAAAGAGGACAAGAACAAGAGTGGCTACGAACAGGTTTTTAGAGCGTCTGGCAAGAACAGCTTCCATAGAGGGCAGGAGGCAAAAAGCTGTGTTGGAGAGGGCATGGGTTAGAAAAGGAGGAGAAGAATTATCAATTCTTATTGTAAACAAGCTGTTTGATGAATTTAACATGAAATGGAGAAGGGAGTTAAGACTGTACTTGGAGAGGAAAGAAAGGTCAAAGGTGACATTTTCTAAGACTGAAGCATCTAAAGCATATTGTAGTGTGAGGGGAAAGTTGAAGTAGAGTGTGAGGTTAAGGAGAAGAGTAAGAGAGAGACTGTGTGTGGGAACAAAGGATGTGAGGAGCTGCAATAGAACAGGGTCAGTGGGGCATGTGGATGGGATTTGGAGGAGAGAGCAAAGGAGAAATGTCAATGTCTGTGACAGAAAATAGTGCAAGATCTGTAAAAGGAGGAGGAAAATGGAGATGCACGCCAAGGTGAGGAAGGAAGGTCATGACTTGTGTTGCCTATGCTTTCTTGGAAGAAGAGCAAAATTCTGGTGGAAACAAAACTAAAGGCAGGAAGGGGGGGGGGATTTAAGAAATTAGTTAAAAGTGTTAAAAATTCATCTGGGACTGTGGTCCTGAGATTCAGTTAAACTGGAGCTGAGGAGCTGGGAAGGCATCAAAGAGGAAAGGATGAATTTGCTGTGGAGCTTGACAGGAGATACTGTATATGGTTCATGAAAAAGAATTGATAATGTGTGTTGGTAGTGAGTCAGGAAAAGAGAATGGTATAATGAAGCCTGAACCAGAAAAGAGGAGCTAAAGGCACTGAGATGGAGGAAAGTAACACAAAACTTGTACAGAAGAAGGCATGCTGTTGGGCCTTTGGTAACGATTCAACTTTACAAAGCAAAAGCAGCCATCTTGCTTGGTGTGGGTTGATAACGATTCTAAGAGGTGGGTTTTGATCCCTTAACCATCAAAATTCATTTGCCAGATCCTAGGTGAAAGATAAGTGAAGAAAGCTTACTTGCCCTCTTCCTTTACGGGTGATACCGCAGGACGTGCGCTATCTCAGCATCAGCACAAGCAAATCCCTTGTCAATTCAGTGGCTGCACAGATTATAGTATCAACCCCAGAATACAACTACACTGCTTTATTACTTCAGTTAGTCTTTATTGCAAACTTCACAGTAAATATAAACACTTCTATTTCCTTTCCTTGGAATTATTAAAACCTCCTTTATAAAAGGTAATAAAACATAACATATAAGATCTGTCAGGATAGCAGTTCTGGACATGTTCATCGCTTTCTGGACACGCATAATAGATTCAGCCTTAGCCCCTATTTACATAGAAATTTTTTCATGTTGATCCTTTCCTCTTATATCCATCACAGTGTTAACTTATCTTCCAGATAAATCCTAAAGATGTTATCCTTTTAGACATGACATTTATGTATATACTATTTATACTTAAAAGTACATTTCTGAATATTTGGCATATACTTTGCACCTGTTTTTTGTGATGAGAACTAACAATCAATGCAAATGATGATACAATAGTCTATGAGTCAGTTTTTGCATAATACCAAGTGAGGGGGAAGCAATCAAGATTGATGCACCTATAGATGTAGTAGGCAGGTGTCAGTGGTTAATTTCAGTGATTAATTTCAGTGCACTAAAACTGAGTGGTGTCAGGAGTCCTATAGAGAATCGGGGTGAGTTCATCTTACTAAGTCTCCTAGGCAACTTTTCTAAATGGTTTTCAGTGGGACAGTATTTATCTTTATCTACTGTATCACTGTCATGTTTTATTCAAGCTTGCTATTGTCATGTCCAAACGAGCAATAAAAAATTAATTTTCACTGAGGTAACAAAAAAATCATTTCTCCAAGTAGTCTTTTAATCTGCAGTGTTTGAGTAAATATGGCATCCTAACAGTCTTACATCCTAGTAGCCTTCCAGTCCTGGTAATTTTTTAATCTTCTCTCTACTGCTGCTGTGCTATTTATTGATTTAGTGATAGACAGTTAAGGAGCAGTAGTGACATGTTCATCAGTAACTATAAGAAGGAATGGGATCTATGCAGAAAAGCTAATCAAATCAAAGCCCTCTGAAGGAATAGAGTCCATCTGAATTCAGGGCTGATCTGCTCAGCTAGGCTACAGTTTGACCAGTCTGCAGAGTCATCATCCCAACCATCTACAGCATCACTGTGATGCCTTCCTCCTGGACAAGAGCACTGGAGTTGGCATGTGTGTGAGAGGGCTGTGGTGAGAGTACAGGATGCACTCAAGGAACCAGAACTGGGAAGTTTGAAAGAGCGAAGTGGGCCACAGAGGAATGTAGGAAGGAAGTAAAGATTGTTTTTAGGGGGGCAGAGGTACAGGAAAAACTGCAGGAATCTGAGTTTAACGGTTGTATTGCATAGGAAACTATTTGCTATGTTATTTACTTCCTCTTGGCTTGAAGAGCTTTTTGAACACATCTTTTTTAACTCTAGGACCTCAGTTTAGCAAAGCACTTCAGCACATGCTTGACTTAACAAATGAGTTGTATGCAATTCTTAATTGACCAGAAGATCTAAATGGGTCTCAGTGTATGTTTAAGATTAAACCTATGCATATATGCTCTGCTGATTTCAAGGCTAAATGATGTGAAGGGCTCTGCCATGCCAAACTGGGAAGAGAGGTAGCCATAGGTAACAGAGTATGAAATGTTAACTGTTTACACAGAGACTGCCTTTGGGACCATGCTATGATACAGCATTGCATGTTATTAATAGAAATAGTGAACAATAACAATTAAGATAGCTTTGGTATACTGCATAGGAAGTTTGTAACCTTCGCATTCTTTTTGCAGTTTCTCCTCTCGGGTATTTCTGGTTATTTCAATACATTGTTATCTACTAGGTTTAAGAATAAAGTACTAGGACTGAAAGAATTATGGAGCTTAAAAGGGTATAACTGCAAATACACAAATAAATAAAAAATATTTACCAAACCAGTAATTTTTTGCAAGTTCATTTTTTATCCTTACTGTTTTTGTTAAATGCTTGTGTAATTTTACAGTAATATATCACTGTTAGCTCAAATTGCAGGAGCACACAAGGCACTGTTATCTGGGGCACTGTTGTGCTAGAAAAATCGGGATTGTGGTGCATTCATGTGACTGTCAGTGGTTACCTCTGACCAGAGGCCCTTCAGCAGCCATCGTGATACCATATCAATCCCACGCCCTTTTCGTTTTCCTGCTGACATCCACTTTCTTTCCCTAAAACGGTTAGCATCAGCTGAACAGTTCTCTTGATTTTAGGACTGGTCTGTGCCCATCAAAACACAAGTGAGATAGGCAAGAGAGCAGGGCCCAGAAAAGTATCAGTAACCTCAAAAATATTGAATAAATAAAATTTTACAGTCTCACAAGACCCATTTCTTGACTGTGCCTGCTGATCTGTGTTATAATGTAAAAATAGAGCAGTCTGTGTTGTGATTACAGCACAACTCTGCAGATGGTCTTTTATAAGCATTTTCAAAAGTAAATAAAACACACCTTTTGTTTGACTTACAAGATGTCTATCTGTAAACAAAAACATTTGATACTACCTATTTCAAAGTGCTCACTTTGTTTTCTGTTTGTGCTCATATCATTGGTGTCCATGTTATCAATGATAATTAACAACTAAAATTAAAGGAGTTAGATTAACACCTAGCATGAAATGTTGTACAACTATTTCTAAATCAATACTAGTGTAGGAGATAGGGAAATCACCCCTACACTTCTACAACCTTGGTTCTTTCCATGCCTTTAGAGACTCTGCTAGCTTTACAAGACTAATCACACATGGCTAACCTTTGCAAACAAATTTATGCATTTTTCAAAGCTACAGGTTGCTATCATAAAAAAACCCAAAACAACCCTGAATTGTGAAGACAAACCTTTTTCCATTAGTTTTGTGAGTTTTATAATCTGCTACTGTCACTCTGTCTAGTTTCACTTCTCTCATGCTTTGGTGACATCTTAACTTACACAGACGGGCACATGCACAAATATTACATTCTAGGTCATCCCCAAGTGTGTGCAGTATTGAATATAGACATGCTTCCTGCAAGGCTCAGAACAAATGAGCATCCACGACCATTTGCATACTCAGCATTTCATTTCTTCCAGCTAAATGCCAATCCTGCAGTCCCAGTAGTTTTTGCTGCTGAATATCTAGCAGATACGAATCCCTTAGTGGGAGAAACTGTATACCTAGATAAAGAACATTTGCAAGTGAAATACATTTGTTAAATTATAACATCAGAATAACATATCCTTGAATATAGAAATTACCTAGGAATATATGATTTAATACTCTTAGCAACTGTCGCAAATCTAAGACATAGTTCAGTGTTATAAAAAGTCTCTTTCAATAAATTATAAACATAAATCTATCATCTTATATTCTCAGAGTACAATTTATCTCACTTTATTAGCTTTCATAAAGTAGAAATTTAGTCTTATGTGGGCTACATCAACAGTCAGTGAATTGAATATAGAGTTTGTTAGAGGGTGACCTGGTCTTTTCTCAGGTAGTATGTAGGGTAAACAGGATGAATTACCGGATGCTGCCTCTCTTTGCTGATCACTGATTGTTGTTATATTAGCTGAACCCTAGACATCTGTTTTAGTTGTTTAAATTTACTAGAGGGAAAGAATCCTACCCTACACATATAATAATATTATTATATTACAGTGGGATGGAGTGCACCCTCAGCAAGTTTGCTGAAGACACCAAGCTGTGTGGTGTGGTGGACACGCTGGAGGGAAGGGATGCCATCCAGAGGGACCTTGACAGGCTGGAGAGGTGGGCCCATGCAAACCTCATGAAATTTAACAAGGCCAAGTGCAAGGTCCTGCACGTGGGTCGAGGCAATCCCAAGCACAAATACAGGCTGGGCGGAGAATGGATAGAGAGCAGCTCTGAGGAGAAGGACTTGGGGGTATTAGTGGATGAGAAGCTCAACATGAGCCGGCAGTGTGCGCTTGCAGCCCAGAAAGCCAACCGTGTGCTGGGCTGCATCAAAAGAGACATGAGCAGCAGGTTGAAGGAGATGATTCTTCCCCTCTACCTTGCTCTCCTGAAACTCCACCTGGAGTACCGTGTACAGCTGTGGGGCCCCCAACACAAAAAAGACCTGGACCTGTTGGAGAGAGTCCAGAGGAGAGCCATGATGGTCAGAGGGCTGGAGCACCTCCCCTATGAGGACAGGCTGAAAGAGTTGGGGTTGTTCAGCCTGGAGAAAAGAAAGCTCTGGGGGAACCTAGTAGCACCCTACCAGTACATAAAGGGAGTTTACAGGAGAGATGGGGAAACACTATTTATCAGGCAGTATAGTGACAGCACAAGGGGTAATGGTTATAAGCTGAGAGAGGATAGATGTAGACTAGACATTAGGAAGAAATTTTTTACTGTGAAAGTGGTGAGGCACTGGAACAAGTTGCCCAGAGAAGCTGTGGATGCCCCATCCCTGGAGGTGTTCAAGGCCAGGCTGGATGAGGCCTTGAGCAACGTGGTCTAGTGGAGGGTGTCCCTGCCCATGGCAGGGGGGTTGGAACTTGATGATCTTCAGGGTCCTTTCAAACCCAAACCATTCTATGATTCTATGATTCCATGATTCCATGACTCCATGATTCCATGATATTATGAATCTCATTTATCTCAGTTATTTTAACCAAGAAGCTTCATGGAAGTCAGGCTTTAAACTTCCATTAGTAGCTACACTCCCTTCTTGGAGCCTGAAACAAGATGTGTGCACTTGGTGATGAAACTAAACACTGCTAACAGTTTTGCTAAGTAATCAGGACATTGTGAAAATGTGCTAAGACTGAGAGGAGATTGCATAGACCTGACAAAAAGCTGAGGTTAAAACAGGCAGTTTGACCAGACAGTGGCACTGGAGCAAGAAGCTCAGGAGATGAGAAGAATTGGTCCAAAGTGGGTTGGATAAAAACACAATAGAGTGAAAAGGAAAGACTGAGTAATTAAAATGGGGGGGCTAGAATTACCTATGGAAAGAGAATGGGATTGAAAAGGAGTGTTGGATTACAAATGTGACAGTCAGATGATATGACTATGGCTCACTGAACAGCAAGATGTGGGCTGAGAAGTCAGACAAAAGCAGCATGATACCAGGACAGAGACAGAAAAGGGGCAAAGATAATGGGTAATGAACACACCTTTCCAAAACTCTGGGCTGAATCCTCTTTTTCTCTACCATAAATTATCTGCAAAACCAACCACAGAAAAAAGCTTTGTGTGCACTGACAGACTAGAACAGTAGTCCACTGTGGTGGACAACTCAGGGAGATCTGCCTTTCCAGCTGATCAAAGAGAAGGTTAAAAGAACCTGAAGACAGACAAATTCAGATCCGAAGTACAATGTACATTTTTAATACTGAAAGTTAATACCAATTTTAATTTATCAAGAGATTTAGCAAAATTTCCCTTGGTGAAGAACTTTCAAGTAGAAATAGCAATATTGTCCAAGTTTCAAAAAGAAATGGTTGGAGGAATTCATATGCCCTATGTCATCTAGCAGTTGCAGTGTTTAATTCTCTTTTAATCTGTAAATGCCCTCTGCAGACCCCCTGTTCTAGTCCATATAAAATAAAAAAAACTTTCTGCCATTATTAATTGATTACCTAAAGGTTTCACCTGACCCTGACTGATCCTGGGGCTAACTGTTACATGGAAGAATTTTCAGAAAAAAAGTCTACAACAATTTAATAAATTTAATAAATCGTGCCCACACAGGGAGTTGAAACATATCTTCTCAGTCATTAGTCACATACTAATTTTACTAATTGTCTAATAAAATTTCCTTATGAGTGCTTTTTTTGTTGGTAATATTGATGCATATTATATATTTATGTTCCACAAAACATGGAAAAGGTAACTGCTCATGCTGAGTAGAAATGTACTGTATTGATGAAAAAAATCTGCACTTTTTCTATATTTCATACTGCTTTCTTTGCTGTAAAAACCAATGTCAAGTTGTTTTCATATTGTGCTTTATGTTGTTTTATAATGCTTTTTAACAGATGAAGGAATAAAACTGTAGAATAACCAAGTAAGTTGTTCCCAATGATAGAACCAAAAAGAAAATCCATATTTCACCTATTATCTTTGGCTCTAAATACTAAAGAGAAAGTATTTTATTGAACCCAACTGGTATACATATAAAGTATAAATTATCAAGTGTAAGTGTTGAAGATTATTTACATATATAAGAAGGTAAGAGTAACACATGCAGATTCTGATAAATCAAAGGGATTCTATACACCTCGGTTTAATTTACAGAATATTCTAAAGGTGCCTAACAAAACTGATTAAATCCCCTAACAGTAATTTTAATAACACTGTGTCCATACATAGTAACCACTTAAATACATTGATTAACTGATTTAAATTTATCACAGCAATTTATATTTGTGGAGCAAATCTAAGCTCTTATCCTACAAAAACATCTAGTTTTTCTACTTTTTAAGGTAACTGTCCCAAGTACACAAAAAATGTAAGAACAAAATATAATTTCCAGACAATATGAAGCAAATTATCTGGATGTTGTGAACATCCCTGTTGAAATTATTGTTATAGGGAAGACTTCTACACTTCTTTTAGCCTCTAAATAGTCTGAGTTCACTTTCTGGAGTTACCCCTCTCCCCAGGGACTACAGAGGGAAAAGAAGATATTTTTTACCTAATTTAGGTTTTTCAGGAGGTTTCTAAAGCCTGATGAATTTAGGTCTAAATTCAACACTTCACAGAAACACTCCTGGATCACCTATGGCGAAAAGTTCATTCATTCCAAGAAGAAGATTTCTCTTCTTCCCCTTCCACCCAGTTTCCTATGACTTATATGGAGTAAAAAGTTAAGTTCCTCTTTTTTTCTGACTGAAGCATATATTACACAACACCACTTGTTTTTAATAGGCTTTTCCTCTGGGTTCATTGCAATTCCCACCAATGTCAGTAGGAGTGATGTGAACATATGGTCAGAGAAGGCCTGAGAGAGGGCAGCTATTCTCATGCCAAGTGATCAAGATTTTGCACCACATTTCAAGTGTTTTGTGGGTTGGGTGGTGTATGAACAGCATTGTTTGCAGTATTTTGACATTGCATGGAGACAACCTGGAAACAAAGGCAAGAAAATCAGGATTGCTGAAGGGTGAAACTTTGGTGGCTGAGCAAGTTTTCAGCAGAAGGATAAAATTAGTCCACTGAACTAATTTTCTCATCATCTGACAAGCTGTTTGGACACATGATTGCTTCATTTATTGATAGAAATCAGAATGTCTCCTTCTGATAAGGTCTGTTGGTACTAGCAAGGGAAGAGTGACTTTTGTCAAAATAAGAACTGTGAATCTCCAGACTGAAGGTTGCAGGTTGTGAAAGGTCCTGGAGGCCTCCTTATTTCACTTCCTTCTACTCTTGAAAGACAAATCACATACTTTTTTTCTTCTCCAGCAGTATGTTCCCCTCAGTTGAGTTCTTTTTAGGGTAAGACAAATAGCCAAAAACCTTTCAAACCAGAAGTTGTTTGTTATAGCTCTATAACCTCTCTGTTGGGCCATCAAGTATCTGTTTTTTTTTCAGACTGAGTGAAAGTTCTCCAGGATTTTTAAATCTGCAGGATCCAATATATGCTCTTTAGTGCTGGAGCCTTTTAGTTCTTAAACACAGGAAGATTTCAGGAAGACTTTGAATAGCCAGCAAGGAATAGCTGGGACACTTGCTGCCCCCACTGTGGACCCATTACTGAACTGGGGAAATTCAGGCCTATTATTCAGGCAGCAAAACACTGAGATAAGAGGAATAAAATACTGATGTGAAGGAGGATCATAAGTGATAAGTGAGGAATTTATTTTAGAATTCAGACATTTGCTCATAGCTGTCAGTTCGTGACTACCTAAACCAAACTGTCAAAGTATTTGTGGCTTACCCATCACAGATTAGCTCCTGAGATTTGAATACCATTCCCATCTGGGATAACAGGGATTTTATGCTTAAAGTCAAAGTCCTCTGAAAAGTTTATTCAAAGTGGTGGTTAATCCAAGTACAAATGTCACACAGATACATAAGAACTGAATTTTCGAGTTGACAGTGCAAGCCTCCACAAATTGAAATAAGTACTGTTTTCTTGAGGGACTGTGAAAGTGAGTCTCTATGCCAAATATTTGATCTGTTCTGCTCTCTTGTAAGATACATTCTCTGCATAAAACACTCTCTGAAATAGGGCCTGCTTGTCCAGATGAATACATTATTCCACTGTGTGGAGAAAGGCTGATCTAGAGGCAAATTACCGAGTGTAATTTATTCCATATCTTTGCCGGAATAACTTGCGCTCTTGAGCCTCCTCAGATGTGTAGTCAACAGGGAACTGTCTGGCTACATGAGGTTTCTTAATACATCTTTCAACTAAATCAGAGATTCAAATGCAAAATCCAGTACTCAGGGAGATCATCTGAATCTGTGGTGCTCCCTGGAGAACTGAAGGTCTATAAACCAATGAATGGATTACAACAAAATGTAAATTCAGTATTTGCAACTCTGGGAGAAATGACAATACTCCAAAATTTTTCAATATGTGGGTATCTCCCTCAGTCAAACAGTGGCACCTGTCAACATTTATCAAGTCTCTAATGTACTTTGGAAAAGTTTAAATGATGACTGTATTTAAAAATATAGTTTTTATATGTTTTTAAAAGTATATTCATGTTAGGAAGTGTCTCTTAGTCCTAAACGCTTACAGTAATGTGCTGAACACTGGTATGCAGGTTTACTTTTTTTATTGGTTACAATGTAGTTTTTAAAGATTCATTCAAGTGAAATATCTGAAGTGGAATCCAACTTGTAGAAAGGGCCTATTTGGTTCCTAATGGAGACTATAATGAAAATACAGCAGAAGGCCGTAGAGCTGAAGACATCTGCAGGTAGTTCAAGTGACTAGTTGGAGAAAGGAACTGATAAGGAACCAAAATTTTTCACTTGCAGTCTAAGGTTCAGGAAAGGGTACTCTACTGATTCAATACTCTTAAAAATATCTGTAAATATGGTACAATTTGAAATTTGATGTTGTCCTCCTGCTGACTATGTAAGGTTGAGCAAAGCAGGTCAAATCAGAAGTGAGATCTCCTCAGCCCCAGGTAAACTGCTGAGATACAGTAGTTGATCTTTCTCCTCATATTTCTCTCCTGTTTTTTTAAGTGCCAAAACGGTGTGATAGTTTCAGCTATCAGATTTGTACTTGTCAGATCAAGCCTTTTACTTCAAACTTGTCTCATTCCTTCCAAAGACATTGTTCAGTCTTTCTTTTTGTCATTTCCAGACTCAGCAGCAGCACAGAGAAGCCCCTCGACTGCCCCTCATCACCATATGAAAGAGGACAGAAAGCATGTGTCTACTTTTCTGATTGGTGGGACACAGAGACAGAAGGACTGTGGCTCAATTTGCTGCAGTGTGCCATGGTTCTTGGATCACAGATCCATCCTCTTTCTTTCCTCGTGATAAAGTTCACACTATCTGCAAGCGTAGGCATGCAACATGCAAGCATAAAGAGCTAATTGTTGTAGGACTTTACACTCTCATTACAAAGAAGGTGTATGTGCTCCCCCAGTATGCTGCTTCATCCACAGTTCCACCAGGAGAGGAACCAAGTCACACAAATTCATGGTACATGTTTGTGCTTACTTCTTGACAGCAAACACAAGTGCTACGTTTCAAAGACCCCTAAGCAATGAGATTTCAGAAGATATTTTATAAACAGGGAAGTGATTGACATTATGAAGTTTGTAACTGACACTTATATGTGATGAAAAGATCAAAGATAAAACAATTTCACTTCTGTGTTATGCCATTCATGGCACTAACTTACAGACCAAGTGTTTGTCTCAGATACTCCAAAGCAGCTCTAGTCAACTACAGTGTGTGTGCACAGTCTAGGATGTAGCCCTTAGCTACTGAACTTTCTGGGGACTGTTTTTGTTTTTAGTTTTGTTCCATTTTGCTACTGGAGGCAGTGAATGGAACTCTGACCTGGGCTCTACAGTAATATCTTTGGGTTGTGACACTGGGGCAAAGAAAGAGTTACAAGAAAACAGAATTTAAAAGATAGTGTGTTCAATGCACTGATTCTCTCTGGTTATGTATTCACCATGGAATCAATGAAGAACATAGAAACTCTCAATGTGAGTATAAAGATGTTAGAATCGGTTCCTTAATCTTGATGCAGTTTAAATATTACTTCTGGCTAAGTATTACATCTGAGACAAACACACAATTTGAGCTTACAGACAAGAGTTTGTTCCTGAGCTGATTCATGTCAGTTTTATACTTGTAAACATCTTTTGATTTCAGTGGTGCTAATTCATATCTTCAATAACTCGATGAGAACAGAATACGGAGTTGAGGTTTGAAGTGTCTTTTCAGAACAGCCAGTGAACTCCCTTGGTACATGGAGAAAAAGTTGCTATTGTTGGTATCAAAGACACTAGGTGTCTTCACTGAAACTAATATGGAGATGAAATGCACAGCTCTTTGAATGAGATAATCTCCTTAAAAGAATCAGTATCATGCAGTACATGAAGGCTGTTACTGCATTGCTGCTTCCACATAAGATAGGGAGTATGACATAAACATTGCATACAAGGGCCAAGACACTAAACTGATTTTACTAAGATCCCTTTATGTTAAATGAGAGAAGACGGTGGAATCAAAAAATAAGGTGCAAATGGTATATTTCTAATGTTTTCTCTGTCAAAAATTATCTGAGGTTAAGAGAAAGGAAGAAATAAGAACTGGAAGGTTGACGGAAGGTTAAAATATTCTCAAAACAAACTTGATTTATTCAACATTTTTAAAGCTGAAAGAAACATATTTAAGGGGAGCTGAAAGACCTGAAAAGAAACATTACTGTGGTGCACAACAAAGTAATGTGGAAAAAAAAATCTCCATATTTCTTCAGTCTCCAGCTTAGCTCTCACTATGGGGAATCTTTCTGTGAAGAGATAATCACTGCTGCTTAATCTCTTAATAATCTCTGCTGGTTGCTCCAGGATAGCAACTAGCTACATAAGGCAGCAGATGCATTCTTCTTTTAGTATGGCACCTAGAGTACTGTGAATGTGCCAAAGGGATTTCAAACTGACCAGCAGAATCTGGAAGCATGTTGCTTGGCTCTCCAGAGGCCACAGATTCTGGAGGAAGATGAAACAGTATTTTTTGTCCCCTCTCCCTTCTTTTGTTTTACAGAGGAAGCAAAGAAACTGCTTCCTACAAATCTAGCTAGCTACCAGGCTACTTCCAGAATTAGGTCTCAAAGATTTTCCATTTTCTGAAGCTAGTCCTTACACTATACCTTCATTAGGGATTTTGACTTCTCATCTTGATCTCACTCTTTTTTCCCCTGACATTTGTAACACTTGATTTTCTTAGGAACAGAATGGACATTTACTTTCATGCAGTAGTTACTGATAGTTGGTTACATCTCATTCCTTATCAGTTCTGCTTCGCTCTCTTTCACGAGCACCACAGGATCTCTAGTTCATTTTAGTCCTTATTGGGCTAAACTCTCCAGACTATTTTCCTTTCCCTCTTTATCTCCTCCATTTGCAAATATACCTATTTTGTTGTCATTGCCTGTTCAATTTACAGTGAGGAAAAGTCCAACAAAGAAGCCTTAACAAAGTCAGTCATGTATAAGATATCAAACAGGGAAATTGATACAAGGAAGACTACTTAGCCACAGACACAAAGGAAGGTCTCCAGGATGGCAAAAGCAACAGTCTTATTGCATGAAGACTTCAACAGCTTTACCTGAATGCTCTACAGAGACTGTGGTTCAAAGGTTCTAGCTCTAAAGGGATTGCACTTTTTTCCTTCAGAAATAAAAATGGACAGATTTATTTAAGTTAAATGCTTTTCAAAGGTACTTTCACAGAAGCTTTCATCTCCTTTTGTCTTTGTTTCCAACTTTCCTGAAGACAACAGCAGTGACACAAGTGCAAAGTCTTTTTGATCATTTCAGTAGTAGCGATGATGCAGCTTTGTGAACTGTGAGGCACATTGTCTGAAAAAGCGATCTTCTACCAGAAGCAGTGGAGGAAATGGGGCAGAGAGACTGGCTGTCTTTCCCTCACATCACAGACCCTTCTCCAGCAGGTGAGTAAAGGGTTGATAAACTCCTACCTCTGGGGACTTCCACCACAAAAAAAATGGCTGTTGCATAGGCAGTAGAAGTACTTATAGTAAAACAGATGTTTAAATTAACAGTAAAACAGAAGCTGAGGAAAGGCTGCTGGGTTTTGATTAGCAGAAAAGATGAACTGGTATCTCCAGCTCCTTTTTTCAACAAAATGGCATGGGAAGAGGAGAGACCAAAATATGCTTAAACAGCAGTGGTCAGCAAAAGTTAGATTCAGCTCCAGATTAACTTAAAAGAGAAAACACTTAAATGTGGCTATATATGTGTCATCTAGGTGTTTCAACTACTCTTCACAGGGGGTTCAATAGAGTTGCCTAAAAAGGAGTGGCAAAAAAATATTGCCATATGTGACTCTCTAGAGTACCCTGCCCTGACTCTAGCTGGTGTGTTCAGGGGACATTATTTTCCTTAGGTCCTGTGCTGTATGCGCCAGCCTTCTGCAGAAGTCCAAGATGCATTAGAACATCTCAAATGAGGTTAGAAACCTGTGTTTAGGCAACTGAAATAACCCTGATGGTGTGAATGAGTTTTTATTGACCAGAATGGTCATGTAGACATTTACTAAGTTTTGCTGAACTGAATCCCTCCCCTGATGTGTCTTGCTGGACTGTTGCTTACTAGTGGCACATAGTGCCTGGCACTTCGTGGCTGGGTGAACATAAACACCCTTGCTCCAAACATCAGACAGTCAGAGCTCAAGACAAGGCACAATGGTAGAGATGCACAGGATATATGGAGGGTATGGGCAGAAAAAAGAGAAGGCAAGTGAAGCCAGGTGATCTAATAATTGTATAATTCCCAAGAGACATCTGTAGCCAGAGAGAACTTCAGGGAGGGGTTTAAAAGAGGTTGGTGACTCAGTTTTGCAGGAGGGAACAGCCTTCCAGTAGGTAAAGGGGGCCTACAGGAGGCACTCTTTGTCAGGGAATGTAGTGACAGGACAAGGGGTAGTGGTTTAAGCTGAAAGAGGGCAGATTTAGACTAGACATTAGGAAGACATTTTTCCTGTGAGAATAGTGAGACACTGGAACAGGTTGCCCGGAGAAGTTGTGGATGCCCCATCCCTGGAGGTGTTCAAGGCCAGGTTGGATGAGGCTTCGAGCCACGGCAAGGAGGTTGTAAATAGACGATCTTTAAGGTCCCTTACAACCCAAACCATTCTATGATTCTATGATTCTATGATTCTATTATTCTGTGATTCTATGCTTCTATGAATCATAGAATCTAAGCAGCAACATGAAAAACTGTTAGCCTCAGTATTTGCCTCAGCATCTGGTTCTCCATTTCAGGGATCTTGGTGAAAAGAAGCAGCTCTAAAATTGATGTGACTGGCCAAATGGTCCTGTGGAATAAGCCAAATACAGTCAAAATGTCAGGTAGGTATGCTGTCTGTATCAAGTATATGAGTGAAGAAATGCTACATTTGTCAGAGATTAAAAAAATAGGAATAATTTAGGAATGAGGTGATAAAAGACTTCACTGTGTAAGTGGACAGGAAGGGCCTTATCTTCTGATGTTTAAAAATAAAATCTCAATTATATTAGTTTAGATAACAGTACCTAGGCAATAACCCAAGTTGAAGACTTGTTTATGGGCTTGAACAGTAAGTAGGATGATGGTGTTTTCCACAGCAGTCAAGTAAGAAAGTAGCAGGGAAGGTGTGGGAGAAGAAAGATTAGAGAAAAATGCAAATAATAATCTTACCTGTCTATTCGACTAACATCTAGGCCTGCTTTGTAGCTTCCTGAAGACTCAGTGTGGCATTCAGTAGGTGACAAACATTCAAAATGAAGGACCCGCCAACACTTATTCAGGTAGAAATTTCAAATATTCTGGTATGTATTTCTCCACTATAAATAACTTCCTGTAATTTCCGTGTCCTAATTTTGTGTTCAAGGTAAAAAAGGAAAAAAAATGCTTCAACAAAAGGTTATATGTTTTGGTTTAATGTGTGGGTATGTGGAGGATTAAAGTACCCTATTGAAACACAGTTGCCAACTCTTTTTTCAGATATGATCTTCAAATACATATATATTTAGTTAAGTGACTGTTCAACTTTTATATATTAGACTTGAATATTCAACTACATTAGTCCAAATTAGTTTTCTTACTCTAAAACACTTGCACAGTACATATTCTATCCCTAACAAAAAGACTTTGGAGACTGTAATTTTGTGGTTTTAAGTAAATGACATGAGGGAGATGTGCCTGGTCTTTCTTGGATGTTTTTAAGTTAGAGAATACTTTGTGTAATTTTAATTTTGCTACATTTAATAAAATGAACTCAGAGGAAACGTTATTGTTTACAGCTTCTGTATTTTAACTGTGTATATGCAAAATAGTGTTTCACTTTTCTGGTACGCAGCTGCTTGATTAAAAGAAACAAGTTAGAGTGGTGACTGTAGACACTTTACCTTGTAAATTGTGTTTTAGAATAACTGCAACAAACAACATGTTTACAGCTAAGAGATACTTATAAAAAACCCTGAAACTTTGATCATGGGGGATTTTAATTTCACAGATACTTACTGGGATAACAAGTATGCAAAACCTGTAAGGTGGGAAGCATGTTTCCAGAGGCAATGCATAATTGCTTACTTACTCAAGTCAGTTTATTGACTGAACTTCATGATCAGAGGCTCTTGGCACCCAGAGCTAGGAAATTACCCCATCTTGATAAATAGAGCAGGGCTGATGTAGGGATCACAAATTCACAACAGAGAAAAGAAGATGAAGCAACACAATTAGCTTTGGCTCGGTGGAAGTTTTGTGAAAATAAAAATACTATAAAGCGTGTTGATAGAGATGACTATATAAATTAGGGACTTTTTTTCTGGAAGATAAAAAGATTTTCATTATATGCCACAATATGAATTACTTACACCTTCACTTCAAGTAGACGGAATAGCTTGTCATAACATAAACAACTGAATGATCCAGATGGAAACAATGCAAGATCTCATGACTGTGTGGGAAACCTGGTGCAGAAAAAAAGGGAATTATTTAAGAAACAGTTGGACATGATGCAGTTGCAATTCATTCACACTAAGTCTCAACAGGGGGAATGTAACTCAGACAATCTGCTTAAACAGAGTGACAGCAACAACATTTTCAAATGTCTGCTTTGGGAAGGGGGGAGACTTATTTACAATTTTAAAAAATTGCAGCAGTCAAAAGATAATTAGAAGATTAGAGGAGCAGGTTAAACAAAGTATTCCAAGTATGAATAAAGGGCTTTCTCACAAGTGGTATATTTGCAGCAGACAGCAAATGAAATGGAAATGGTCACTAAAAAAGGGGCAGTTGAGATTATCAAGTGTAAAGGAATTGATGTGATTTGTCAGGAGATAGTACATTCCTTCTACCGTTACACTCTTTCACAGGTGGAGTACAGGGAAGAGCTGTATGAAGATGTGTTTTTGGATCTTGGTTGGCTTAGATAAGTCTGTCATTGATTTCAGTGTTGCTGCTTGTATGATTAAGCCAAGTGAGGGCTGGCCTTTGGGACGGGTTATAGTGCTTATAATCATCTGGATGGAGAAATATGGGAAGGGAGATTCATAGCAGCATGACCACTGCAGCTTTACATGATAAGAGAGTGAGTTCTGCTTCTGGGAAGGGTCTGCAGATTCTTTAGCTTTGTAGTAGAAGTTTATGCTTTTACAATTTTGTGTTCCGAGAACACAGAATTTGTCCATGTACCTTCACCGTCATGGAAGAACTAAGGCTTTGCATTATTTATTTTATGTTTTTGAATACATCTGTATGTAGAAATCAGATGTTTGGGTCACACATGGCGGCATGGGGCAAGCTGTTTTTCAGGAGGGAGTCTTCCCTTTATGTATTGACTCTTCAGCTCTGATGTTTTTTTTGTTGTCTGACAAGTTTTATTTTATTTTATTTTATTTTATTTTATTTTTATAAGTGTGTTATGGATTTGAATCCCTTCCTAGTCTCTGGCAATTCATGTGCTGGTAAAATTGCACTGGAAATAGAAGTTCCCTAGTTTTCCACTCAAAATTCCTTGTAATTTCTTCTACTAGGATATTACTACCTGTAGACTATTTTTTGGTTTGCCTGGAGCACTGGTCTGTATTCTGTATAGGAACATGATATCTTAATCTATTACGTCTTAATACCTCGTATCTTAATACCTCTTGTGCCATGTATATACAGGCAAAAGATAGGACTTTCTAGTGTAACAAGCTTACATCTACATTCCCAAATGAGAGACTGGGACAACAAGGAGGAATAACGCAGTCAAAAGCACTCCAATGTGCAGAGAGTGTAAAGCTGTCCAGTAAAAGATGATGATGCAGTCAGTGAAACAGAATGTAAGAGCAAGCCGGATAAAGCAACACTTACAGCTCTGTATGATGCAGGCTAGACTTTATTCAGGCAGGTGAACTGAATTTTGATCCTCCCTGTTTATAGAGCTCTGAGAATTTATAGTATGGGTCAAGATGCACTTGCATTTAGTAAAACTTCTTCACGACTGGAAAAATATTGTAATGTCAGTGCGATGCTGCTGTGTGTAAAAACAGGTGGCAGATCTGTGTTTTTTTCATTTACTTCTCCATTCTTAAAGGACTATCTTTGGAAATTAATATGTAATTAGTTGCTTTTTATTAATCACTATCTAATCTTTACTTATCTATCAGTGCTGCTAAATTGAAAAAATGACACAAAAGCGTTTCAACCAAAATATAGCAAATTGATCACCTGGATTCATTAAAATTACTCACGTATTCTGTGGCCATGGTTACGCAAGAGATCAAAGTCATCATGACTGTTCCTGGCACGCCCTTAAAATCAGTAAGGAGCATGGAGTATCATTAAGGGGCAAATTTCCAAGCAATCTCACCACTATTTTTATTTTGGAAATGAGGCCCAACATTGACATTTTCTTTTGTCTGTTTTAGCCAGCAGTGTTTTTATTTGTTAGTACAAAGTTGATCACAACATGGTGTTGTTATCTTCTGGGCATGAGAAAATATATCTCTCAATACGACGATGCCGATTTATATGTCCAGGAACTTTCCCCGGTACTTAAAAAAAAAAAAACAAACCAGAAAAAAATCCCTTGTAGGAAGGCTAGATAACAATGGAGGACGTTTTTCTGTTGATAAGAAAAATAATATTTAGGCTGACAAATTTGTTATTTTTTACTGAAAATATGACCTCACAAGGTCTGTAATTGCTCCTATTTAATTTGATTCATGGGGACCCCCGGACAAATTTCTGTTCCCCTTATGTGCTCAACTGCTTTTGTGTAAGGGGTAAAGCAGAGGGATAAGATATCATGAGATAAGTCCACCTAGGGAGACCATGAAGCAACTGAACTTTGGTTCCAAGAAGAAACACGTATAAAAAGAAATCCTCAAATTTGGCAAAAAAGCGTGTTAGTCTTCAGCTTAGAGTTTCCAGGTTTCTTTTTTTTTTCTTTCTGTGTGAAATTCAAATTTTCTGCAAATACACAGTTTTGCGTTTTACTTTAAAATACAACTTACATTTTAGCTTTATGTTTGCACACTTTAGCCTTTGGAAAAAGCTACCTAATTTCTTCAATATGCCTGTCACGGTTATGTCCGAGTGCTGTGAGAGTGGTCAGTACAGTCTTATTCAGGACCAAAGCATTTTATTTAGAAATCCAAAAGTAACTCTGTTTTCAGGTTTTATCTCAGCTTTTAGTGGCTTAATGTAGTGACACATGTTTGTAACAATAGTAGAAAAAGTTTAGTGGAAAAACATTTTTACTCCAGTAATAGCAAAATAGAATAGCTATTCACTACTTCATGTAAAGCTGTCTCCTGAGGTATTTTTGTTTCTAACAAAGGATTAAGGTGTGTCCACATACCTCCCATTAAATTTCTCTTATGATAGTAAGGCTATGTTAAGGGCAAAATGCCAACCATCTTGCTGGGTCAGCCTTCTGGAGGGCCACCACTGGGCTTGAGTAAATTATTTGCTGTCGAGAAAAGGATGTACCATACCCTGAAAAGAAGGAGGAAGGCGAGTATGCACACACATAAGCAAATCTGACAGTGGAGTAGAACTATGTTAAGAGCACAAGGCCAGTGAAACAGTGACTTTATTCAGCTGGAAATCATGTCTGTTCCATTATCTATTCACTGCAGCGAATGTGGCTTAGTAAAACTTTTATTCTGTAAGGAAACCTTCACAAATACGGGCCTTCTGCATTTTACTTGATCTGCCACATAAGTGCGTGTTGTAGAAACAGAACTTTAAATAGCTTATGAAAACATCCCCATGTATTCAAAATTACTGTACTTGCAGAAAAAGCAACAATATCTTTCTGTAAATCCTTTAATCATAAGCATTAAAGAATAGTTCTTCAGAGAATCACAGGCTGCTGACTAAAGTTTACATTTTCTTGAGTTGCTTTTGGTGCTGCTAGCTATTTTTTTCATACACATGATGATGATATGAAGTGACACTTGCACCTGTTGTCACCATCTTATGGTAATTAGCATAGTGCCCTAAGTAGTAGCAGGGCCATCACATCCAAACATAAGCCATTAACATATTGCAGCTGTCATCAGTAGGGAAAGCTAATGGAGTTAGTGGATTTGCACAGTGCTGCATACCTTGGCTCAGCTAATGTAACTCCTCATATTGGGGTCATTGGGGAAAGGAAAAAAGAGATGTGGGATGTAGCCAGTCAGGAGTGAAAGAATACATTTTACTGCAGGTTTACTTTCATGTATTATGCATGTCCTTCAAGGTCACTGCATGATCATTTATAAGATTTTAATGAGATATCAAAGTGGAAAGAATTGAATGTAATTAATGTGATCATACAGAGAAGATACAGGTATAAAATAGCATGCATGAGGTGGTCAACAAAAAGTGGGAGCAGAGAAGAAAAGAGCAGTACTATTTGGCCAGATTTCAGCCTGTGAAACAACAATCTTTTCTACCGTACTTTCAGACACTTAACATCAACTTTCCACAAGTAATGAAAAAATAGTGGAGGGAACTAGAGAAAATGCATTCTGCCACTTGTCTTTGAATGTAGGCTACCTGTGCTTTCCTTCTTCTGGGAAAAATAGGTGGCTTATATTCAAAAGTATGCTAGTTCTACAGTAACATGATGTTTGTAGGCATTTTATGTTTTATTAGTTTGATTCCTCTGGCTGACAGAGTCTCTGACAAGCCTGGACTAAACTGAAAATTCAAGATACGTAAAGGAACATATTTTTAAGTACTTTTCTAGAGACTTTTCTTTGTGTGGGTGCCTGAGAAGGAGCAGAGATCTAATAAACCCCTCAGTAGAAAGAGTTCCTTAGAGGCTTTTTGTGAGCTTAATTGTTGTTCCCAGCCTGCTCCAGTTCCCACTTTACTCCTGTCACACAGACCCTTTTTTATAAAGGCTTTTTTTCTATATAATTTAATTTTTTGGGGGGGGATAGGACTGCAAATCAGGTTGGCAGTGGCTGGAATCGGTGCCCCCAACACAGCCAAGTGCTCTGAGGGTCCCCGCTGTCTGTGTTAGGTTAGTGCTCGTGTTTCTGCATAGGAGCTGGCATAAACTCGGGTGAGCAAAGGGGAGGAGAGACCATCTCAGCAGCATAGAAAACAACCCTATCTAGGTAACTAAATTAGAGGCTAACCTTGCCTTGCCAACTCTTCCCACTTTGGCCTTTGGTAAACCACACAAGCTAATGCTTTCAAATGTGGGTAAGTAGTTATGCACTTAAATATTTAAGTGGAAGAAGACACACATGCTGGAAAATACTTGCCTTATCTTATACCATCCAGGGCTCTATTCATCCTTCTGCATTTTCTTAAGTATTCTGCACTTTGCCTTTTTCATAACTTCCTTGGAATATAGTTGTTTGGAAACCAGATTTATCAAAACCCTACTTTAAGCCTGAAGTGAGTCCAGGGACTCTCTCAGGATTTGTGCTGTGAGTAGGACATGAAGCCCTAAGTATGACCTTTGTTGTTGAATTCATGTCCTCAAACCCTGAATGCTCCATTGGAGACTCTGAACATCTTCAATTTGTGTTACTAATGCTTACAGTCTGAGCCATTTGAAAAGACAAAGGTATGTAAAAATCTTCATTGCATGTAAAATCTTCATATTCATTTTTAAAGCAGTAGATCTTTTCTTTCAACTTAAAACTTTTTTCATTTTCATTTATTTTTAACTGACCTTTGTAGTTTTTAAAAAATAATTTAAAATATTTGCTTATTCTCACAGAATAAAACAACTTAATTTTCCCCATCCTCCCAAAATGATTAAAAGCAAGGAAGCAATATTTTTAACTTTAAAATAAATGAGAATGTAAACGCAAGAAAATAAAGATGGGTTTTATCAAAACAAGGTCATTTCAGGGATTTACCAATATGTGTATATATTTGCTAGGATATTTTCATTTAATCAAGTAATTTTTTAGTCATTACTTGACTGAACTTTCAAGTAAAAACATATATATGGCAGGTTACTTGTAAGTTAGTTGGAGTCTGTGCTTTTTTAGAACTGCTTTATTTGCATGACAAGTAGCTGTTCGAGCTGACCTTCTAAGATGTTTGTTCTGGGAAGAAGACCTTATGGATATAGGTGGAGAATGTCATTAAGTATAGGAAGGAACGAACAGGAGCTTTTTATCGGGACTCTAGGGAAAACAGAGAAAAAGCTAGTATTTCTCCTTCATATAAATCCTTTGTTTCTGTTTTTTCTCCTTCACCTCATTTTCTGCTTATCTTCCTTCTTTTTTCCTTAATGTATTCCTTTCTCACCCCTCTCCCAGCTCTACTACCTATTCTTAACCTACACCTAGTCTTTCCTTCTCTTTCCAACACTTAATATATTACCACTGAAATATCAGAACCATGACCTCACGAGAGGTGATGGAAGAGAGGACAACACAGGTAACATCACTCTCCTTGATGAAGGAACCATTTGCCTGTGTGAAAGGCCAGTTCAGCCCATGTCTCTTCTTACAGAGAGACACCTTGGAAAACTCATTTCACACAGAACAGATGTATGCTGTGGTTCCCAAAGTAAAATGTGCTTATCTGTCAGCAGCTGGTAGTTCCAGCAGCTCCCTTATCTGTGACTCCCTCCAGCGGTTGGCTTACCATAGTTTACAAAAGAGTGTTTACAAACGAGGTTTTTTAAGAAGTTGGCTCCGATAGGGGCTAGGTGAACAATGCTGCCAGGAAACTGCCAATGGAGGCAGGAGACAATTAAAACCAAAAAACTTTGGTTTTAATATATCTGTTGCACAGAGGACCAAGACTGAGCACCTCCCTCGTGAAGCTCTACTGAACATAACCCCCCAGTCGTGTACTGTGGAAAACAGGCCAGACTGACATCCCTCTGCTGCTTCCAAAATTTCTTGCTGTTGTCCTGCATGAAGACACGTCCCAGGTCCTAGTTTCACAGTTGCCTTTCTTTTTTCTACAGGAGTTCATGTTGTTCACCTGTACAGTCTGGCTGTTGAAAAGTGATGCAGAAGGGAGAGAAGGGTAATTTTTGGAGTGTGCACATAGCAAAAAAATTGAAGACATGACAAAAACCTTCCAGTTTCTGTTTCTGACCTTATAAAAACAAATAAGATTTTAAAGAGAGAGTCATTTTGGGAAAATCAAGATAATCTCAGGCATAGAAAAAATCAAACAATTTAAAATTCATGAAGGTACTATCTTCCTATTTATAAAAGGTTAAGTTCCCCTAAGCTACGAAAGAAAAACACTCTGAAGAGCTGGGAAGGCAGTAAACACTGGTAGCAAGTGACAGGAATTGATCCTGCTTTTCCGTGCCTGTCATGTCTCTAAATTTTATTTCCACCATTTCTAGGGTACTGTGATAAGAAAGGCAGGCATAGGAAAAAGGATTGAGCTGAGGCAAGACTATGGCCCGAGGGCGATGGTACCTGGGTCTCTGACTTTTTCTCAATTAGTAGGTCTCCCTGCCTGACTGTGAGATGTGCATCTGACTGGGGACTTAGACTGTTGCAAGGTATTGATTAGCCATAATGTGAAGTCAAATCTGAATAAAAAAGCGTTGTGATCAAAAGCCTTTCATTGGAGACAGTATGCCCTCCAAGTCAAGGGTCTGCAGAATCTGATGAGCTCTGTTTCCTTTTTGTCTGAGAGAGATTTCAATGGTTTACTCATAAAGGCTCTCTTGATAGGAATGTCCAGTGGGCCCTCTGTCAAAAAAACTGATGTCTCAGATTTGACAGGTGCTTGTTAGTTTTTCATCCTAGATCACTCAATGTGCACAGAAAACTAGAAGAGACGATGGCTAATAATACTACATTTCAAGTTGACTGCCTTGTCATTTTTGCTGGAAAATTCACTGATTCAATCACTAACATTAAATTGTCTGCATTAAAGGAAAACAAAGTATAGCCAGCCACGAAATGTATTGGTTTTCCTACTGCTAGAACTTACACAGCTCAATACAATTCATTGCCTTGTTTGATAGGAACAGTTTATCCAGATCACATATAAAACAAAATAAACTGCTGCTCTATTAAAAATGACAACAACAAAAAAAGACGAAAATGAGAGATCCATTTTAATTCATTTTGTCTTTTCCTGGAATTTAACTTTCTTCTCACTGAAAGGGTTTGTAAATGACAAAATGATCTTCCACACCTTTACTTGCATGAGCAACATCCTTTCAAACAGTGCCAGTCCACTCATATGATTTATGAACCTGGATTTCTGTTCCATCATAGTTCTATCCCTTGTGAGCTGGGGTGGTTTTTTCTCAAAACCTCAAGAGAGGATGGAGGCTTATTTTTATGGACTATTCACATGAAGAATTTACAAGCCAAGGGTTTAGGCCAACAGAAATGATGCTTTTTGGTAATAATATATCTGGGCATTATTATAATAAACTCCACAATTTTATTCTTCTTCTGTAGTTGACAATCTAAACCCCAGGGCAGAGCAGTAGTTGCATGGTGATGGTGGACTGTGGGACTCACTGGAGGTAATAAAAGTTCCTATTCATACTGGTGTATGAGACTGTTGGAAATGGAGCAAAAAAGACCAAAGCTTTTACTGAATAAAATGTAGCATTACACATTCTTAGATATTTTTCAGTAAATTAGTGAAATGGATATTTATACTGAGATTTTATAAGTGATACATTATACTTGAAATCCCTTCTCTTATACTCACAACATTTTTTGTTTCTAAGGAACTACTTGTCCTATATGCCAGCTACCCCCCCATCCTCAATGTTATCCTCCATCCCCACCTCCCCTTCCCTCTCTAATTATAGCTCCCAAAGGTCTCATCTCTGGGATTAGAGCTGCATGATTTGGGCAGTCCCTTTCTGTACCAAAAGGGACTTTAATAGTACTCCCAAAGGAGCACCCTAACCACTGGCATATGAACTGGCAGTCCTACCCTTTCAGAGCTTTTGCACGTGTAAGTGTACTGGCACAGGTGCTGTGCGGGTGTGCCGGGCAGCCCCCTATCAGGGCAGACATTGGCATCTCTTGTTCTTGTGACTGGCAAATGATTTATGTGACGAGAAAGAACAGAAACCAGACCATGGCAGCAAAAAAAATCTCAGAGAAGCATCAGTCCAAACGGTGCTGGTTATGAGGTTTTTCCTGGTTCAGGCACTGAGCTGCAAAAGCCCAGCTAAAGGAACACTTTTTTGGTAGCTACAGTCACAGCTGTGCAATCCCTGGCAGATGCATTCATGGACAAACATACACAGAGGACAAAGAAGAGAAAGAGAGAGGAAACAGACTGCTATTACAAAGCTTGGGACAATAGGAAGCCTTAAGATACAAGCGACCAAATCACAATTTGTGGTGTCTGGACGCATAGGGGAAGGGATACGAGGAACTTGCAGTGGTCCCAGGGTGAAAACTCAGTGAGATATTCAAGCCAAGACCCTGTTACAAGCTGGTTTGCGCTACTACCTTCTAGCAGAGCTGGGTTGGATGAATGTCTCTCCTTCCCTCCGACAGTATTTTCCGTTGAATGAATCATAGAATCATAGAATGATTTGGGTTGGAAGGGACCTTAAAGATCATCAAGTTCTAACCCCCCTGCCATGGGCAGGGACAACCTCCACTGGACCAGGCTGAGCCCTGTGCTGGTCTTTTCCATCTATATACTAACAAATGGCAAAGGTGTGAGTTATTTCTCCAGGCCTTCAGCCCCCTTTGCTCTCAGCACTCTACTTCCAGTCCTTCCCAGCAAAGCTCAAGGTTGTGAAAGCATAATGGAGCCCAAAATATTTCTTGCTGCAAAGTATTCATTGTGGTAAATGTCGACTATAGCAATAAGGCACTGAAGGCTGTGCATTAGCAAGCTATTAGTGCATGCTGAGAGTGCTCTGGTTGCCTTCTAATGCACACTCTGCAATGGCCATTATGGAGTATGACTCATTATTTTTACATTTATTTCACATTTTAAAATCCTTTTCAAAACACTTTTGCACAATTTCAGGAGATGTGTTTTTTCACAAGGAAAAAAAAATGCTCCTTATGAACAAAATCTGAAGAGAAAATGGTAGGCAGAGATAGTCTCCAGTGTTTCACAGTAAATCTGAAAGTGACTGATTCTATAATCTTAGCCCACTCTCTTTTCCTGTTGTTTTTTTTTACTTTCATAGGCTGATCTATCTCCTCCCAGAGTCATCCTTCTGCCTTTACAATTTCAGTTTATGACTCTGCATTCATTTTATTTGATTAAAAATAACACTTTGGCAAACACATGACATTAGGTTCCTGTGTTTTGCACCAGAAAAATGCAAAATGTCCATAGAAGTCATGTGTTTGCCTTCACAGGGGGAAGATGCCACATATTCTTTCCTTGAGCCTCTCATTTCTGCCTCTGTCCCATAATTGTCTTTGCTTATGTCTCATCCCTACAAAATGTTAAGTTTTTGCTCATCATCTGCCTCTTCCTTATTGTGCATTGAATGTAACAGCGTGACACATGCACAAAGATAGTACTGATATAGGGAGGTTGTAATTACAGCTGCTAAGCCTGCTAAGAAAAATCAAGTTGTGATTAATTAGGTTAGGATTAATTTTGCCTAACTTTAATGCCTAACTGAGGTGTTTAAATTAGGGCTATATTTGTTCTAGGCTGTCTTGGTAATGAAGTGAAGGTTAGATGCCTCCAAAACGTGTTTAATCCAACCTAAGAGCTAAATCATCCTCTTACTGGCAAGACTTTACATGACAGTGCTTCTAATTTTATCAGCTAAATGATGCAGGTAATCCAACTTGGGATGAATGTGGGTCCTATTTTTTCCTCATCTCTGTTTCGCTGTTTAATGGTTAGGTGTTTACAGTGTGAATACATGTTCTTAAAACATCAGCTGTCTCCATAATACTGGTATGTCAAAATAATGGTGTATTTTACTGTTGATATCTGAGTAGCATGCTATGAGGTCCTTTGTGAAAATGCCCTGGAGAAAGGATGTTTAAAGAACAGACTGGAAAAAATATAGAAACTTACAATGTATTTGGCAGGGGACCATGTAAAGATCACAATTCTTTGCAAAACAATTGTGCATGTGAGTGGGAGAAGGTAGTACTGAAGTGCTGAAGCCATTTTTTTGAAATATAGGATAGTTTAAATATATATGGCATCAGGCACTCCACTACTGAATAAAACTGACATTGAAGGAATATTCAATGTTATGTTACAGCCTCTGAAAACACAGCAAATGTCAGAAATTCCTCTTTTAAAGAGTCCTCACTCTTGTTCAATAACTTCAACTGTCAGAGTGTGGAGTTGTATCAAGAAGGGTTTCACAGAATCAAAAGGTTTGTTTCTTAGCAACTCTGTCAACAAATTTAAATTGCTGCATATCTTGGCTGTTCCATAATCATTTGCATGCAAGATTTGTAAACACAGATTTTCATTGTGCATCCTGTTGTCATGGCTGGTAGGGAGGCAAAAGGGGACAAATACTGCAGAGCAGAGGCAACACAAGTGCCAAAGCAGAAGATGCAATACTAAATAAAATGTTCTGCGTAGCTCACTTGACCAAAATCTTTTCTAGTTCACTTTGCCCATGACGTAAAAACTACAGAGGCATTAAATCCAGTCATACATGTAGTACTGCAGTAGTCCACAGAGTCAAAAGACTGCATTGGAATAAAAAAAAATGAGGATGATATTTATACCTTAGTTACACAGTAGCCCGGAGGCCCAGCTGAACTGCAAAAAGACGTGCATGCTAGCTTTAAATATATTTGTTTAATTCTTTGTTATACTAACAATATGAGACTGGGTTGCAGGGCATTTGCCTGGGGTTGCAGGAAGGAATTTGCAGCCTGAACTCAAGGCTGTGTTGGTGCAACTGCTGTGCTAGGTGCTTCAAAGCTTTTCAGATATGTCTTGATGAACTCCAGCCATGTGTCCCTCAGGAATGGCAGACTGGCATACCTTTGCCCTTTTTTTGCTGGTGTTTTTAGAGATCATGGTTGGGAAGTGATGACTCCAGTCCATTTTAATTCTAATGACATTTCAATTGCATTTATTACTTGCTGAGTGCCTGTAATGTACGTGGTATTAGAGGACAAACTTTATTTAAAGTAATGCATTTTATATCCACTTTATAGAACAGGCTAAGTATATATAATATATATGTCTGCATGTGCTCAGGGTGATATAACAGATGAAGAGGGTATGCACACTTTATATGTTTATGTTTCCAGATTTAATGAATTCATCTTATCCCACATATCTTATGGCTCATATACAGAATCTCAGCTCATTTCACATGATACCTGTCTTATAGGTTTAGTGTTATTTATTTGTATTACAGGAATCCCAGAGGCTCCTGCTTTCAAAAAGCACTGTGAAAAACTGGAGCAAGAGACTGCCTTAAAGAATTTGCGGTAACAGAGAGGAAATGTAGACACAAACTGGCAAAGTGACATACGAAGCTCATAGTCCAGGCGGGTGATGGGGACACGAAAGGGTGTTGATTTCTTGTCTCTAAGCGGTGGATTATGAAGCCTGATTTACAGTCACCCGGAGTAGCCTGCCTCTAAAATTCATACAGCTGTGTCCCGAGCCCTGTCTCCATTTTACCAAGGACCCTAGAACTCCCCTTGCTGCATCATCGTCTGTCCAAAAGGTCTGTTGCATAACAAGAATGCTCAGTGGATGGTGGGATAGGGCATCCCTAGCTGCCCTGCCACTCGACTGGCAGGGAGGTGTGTTTTTTGGGCATCTCTCAGTAGTTTTTCCAGCTCCTGGATGTAGGAGTCAGTGTGTAGGCCCAAAGGGCTCCCAGAAGATCTCATGTAACTCAGCCCAGCCCACGCTCTAGATCATATTTTCTATGTAAAGTGACAAGTGATA
>VZTO01017851.1:0-62265 GCA_013400615.1 Syrrhaptes paradoxus
AAAGTTACTTCAGAAAAGGCAACCACTCAGTATTTAGGATGATTTATTACTCACCACTTGCTACTTGCAGTTATTGCCCCCGAAGCACAGATACAGCAAATGTGCTCTGCACTGGTTCCTCATTCCTCAACGTAGAGTCAGTAGGTTCAATCTGTATCACTGTTGAAAGTGTGGAAAGCTAACTTAGCTGACTCTGTACTCCAGTAGATGAGGAGCAGGTACCAACACATATGACTACAACTTAACTAGAGACCGGTAACCTCCAGCAGCGGGATAGCAATGGCAGCTGGGAGCTGTAATCTCTTAAAAGCAGTGCAGCTGTCTGCAAAGTGGTAATATGGTTATACTGTGTACTTCTACTGGGAATCCTTGGAGGTGGGGGTTGCTTTTTTCGTTCTGTCCTTGTATTGCATCTGGTAAAATACAGTTCAGCTTCGCAACTGAGCCCTAAGGTAATAACAATAAAAACCCTCTTAAAGAAGCAGAGCAGGGATTTGACTTTGAATCTTATATGAATATCCTAACCAGAAGGCAAATGTTTGTTTAGGGCCCTGTTATTTTTACTGTTACATTTAAATTGTTAACAATGTTTTTTACAGAAAACTATTTAACTTGAAAATTCCTTGTAAAAGCTAGTGTACCACCCAGCATTAGGTCAGTGCTGGTCAAATACTTTATGTCACCAAAATGGCAGGAAGTGTCACTATATTTGAATAAATAGATTTTTGAATATGTTGAGTACAATTTTTGATCAGTGAAGAATAAAATTTACACTAACTTGCTGCTGGCATGAGGAAGACACTGATGCGTCCATTTTCTTTCTCCCACAGAAATAACACCTATGTGGAGATGTTATTTTTTTCTGATCAGAAAATAACACAAAGAGCATTTCTCCACATTGGCCTTGTTGTGCAAAGTGGTACACCGGTAAAAAAATGTCATTGTAATTTGTAAGGTGATATAACACTGTGACTGGAGCCCCATCTACTATTTTACTGATGCATAAATGCAAAGCATGATTATAAACAGTCCAGGATATTTGGCTAACAGCTGGACAGGTTTGATGCTAAAAAATTAGAAACTAGGAGGTAAAGACTAATGGAATATCCAGCAGTTGTGGGATATAGCATTTACTGTAATGTAATGCTGTTTTATGTCTTCACACACCACCTTTCGTAGAAAATTAGGCATTCATCAAACAGTTCCCACTCAAAAATCTGTTAATTTATTAATTTTCTTTAACTTCAGTCTATCAGTATAAAGCATGAATATACAGCACAACATTCTTTCGGACAAATTTCATTGTGCTGTTAAATATAATGCTTAAGGTAATAAAACCACAAAAATTCTTTAATTTTATATCAGAAAAACTGTTCAGTGTTCAACTATGAATGTGCCACGCAATATTGTTAAAACTGGTTCTTTACTATGTTAAATTTTCAATTATGACGTTGTGTGAATACTTTAAGGGGAAAGATAGGTATATAGCATCACACTGTAGACTCATTTCAGATAATTGATCTTTCATTTTATGTGTAATATAGCAAGAGCAACCAGAATTCTGGGTTGGAAAAATTGCAGTGATACAAGCAGTACAAAACTGAGTTACAATCCGTGGTGTTGATTAGAGAATATTAAATGTAAGTAGTGGTTCTATTTCTAGCTACCTGCTAAGATTAATAGTAGGGTGCAAAAAAAATCACCTAGATCTTTAAACATCAAGCAATTAATTAAAACCCTGTTTTCAGTTGGGCCTGTTTACAGCCTGAGTTGCCCTCTTTCCACACAAATCAAGAGAATTACTGCACTGAACCCCATTGAAATTCTATATATGGTTACCTGCCTAATAAAAATTAAAAAATTCTATTTCAATATTAATTTTGAGACTATGAATGGAATTAAAACTTAATGTTGGAAGCAAAGGGACATCACTGTGTATGTGTGGATAAACGTAGACTTTGGGGAGAGGGTAGAAGAATCATTGCATCCTAAGAAAACAATCTTACACTACAGCATTAATACGCTTAAGCATTTCAAGGAAATAAGCTTTAAGTGCTACTTATTGTAACAGATTGGAATGTGTAGACTTACAGTATTAGATGGTAGTAATCTCCCCGGTGCAGGGCTGATTGCATGGGTAGCAAGAGTTGGCTAATCCTTTTCGGCCAATGGCATAAAACAAGGATTAGTTTTTCATTTACTGCAACTGAGTGGGTCATTAGGATCCAAAGACACTAATGAGCCTGAACAGGCAATTGAATTCTGGTTTCAAAGTTACAGGCTAGTTTAAAAGGAGATAATTGTGTCTTTTAATGATTTAAAACATAATGTTTCAGTGACCTTTTCCTGAAAAAAAATGAGTGAAGGATACAACCGTGGAATACAAACCTGGAATGTTGACTTTTTCTCCTGGAACTTGAGTTGTTGCCAGATTCACTGCCTTAGAGGCTGAATGGCTCATTTAGAAATATCTCTGTTGCCTTGCTTTTATGTTCTGCTCTTGATGTCTCCAGAGTTGACACAAGTCACATGCAATCAAGTCTATATTCCTGGTGGACAGGCACTGTCCTAATATTCTCTGACTCACACCCAGGTTGTTTGCAGCTCAGCATTTCTGCTTCCAGACACATCACTTTGTGTTCTGATGCTAACATCTTGCTGAGAAATTGCCTCTTGGCATGTTGTTCCTTGAGTCCTGTACCTTGCTTGATTTGATGTGAAGATGATGCTCTTTTTAGCACTTGCAACACGTTACCTTTGGAAAGGTAAATTTTTCCCCCCACCTTGCAACATCTCAGATTTTCTTCTTTTCAGTAATCACTTGAATTCAGCAATGATAAGTGGGGTGCATTTGGTTTCATTCAAATCAAAAGATGCTGCCAAAAGGGTATAAAAGAAAATGCCAAAAGGGTATAAAAGTAAATACCAAAAGATAGACATTTCCATGTTAATAAAATGTTTAAACATATACAAAAGCGATCGCAAGGAGAAATAATGATTCCTTAGGAGAAATCATGTAAAATGTTTTAATAACATGAACTCAGTTTTCTGTACTGTACTACAATCCACAAAGCAGCCACTAAATTATTTCACACATCACAGGACTTACTCTGTTGTCCTTTGAGACTTGAGTTGGGGAAAATAAGGGAAAGAATCGTAGGGTTAAGAAAACAGAGTTCTTGCTTGTGGGGAACCAGCTGTTATGACTGATGGGAAGCTTGGTAGTTGACAGTCCGTACTGAAACTCAGTTTGGAGCTTGCAGTTCTTATCTGCTCCCTTCTGCTGTAGCAGGACTGCCTTGAGCTAAGCGTGGTCTTTGGCTGCTTTTTTCTTTTTCTTGAGGCACGTGTTTGTCCAGTTTTACTATTTCCACAAAATGCATGGTGCTGTGATCAGTGATGTTGCTCGTTGCTACAGCTGCAAAGGGCTCATGTCCAGAAGCTGTGAGTACCAGAAGTGATCAAAAAATGTTTCTTAACAATTATCTACAAAATTCTTTGTAAGCAACGTTCCCACTGCATTTCAGGGAGGTGCTGAGCCTTTGAAGCACTCTACCTTTTACCCAAGTGGCACTGGTATGCACCACAATTTCAAATCACACCACACGGGTTGACAAATGACATCGGATACAGTACGTACTTCAAGGTGATTTTCTTTGCCTTGGGAATCTTGCCCCAAACACTTGACCAGTCATATTTCTCACTGCTATGTATATTGAAGGAATTATCGTATGTAGCTGCCTATTTCTTTCTCCCTCACAGTTGGAAGAGGCTCTCAGAAATACGCCAGTTATTACCAGTATAATTGAAGGCCCTCACCACCTGTGCTCATTGCAGACCCATGGCTTGCCACTGCTGTTGTTTTGTTGTAAGAAGAGCGATGCAATACAAGGCTTCTTAGATTCTTTTTTTCTGTCTTGAACTAATACTTGTGACTCATAATTGGAAGCCAAAGAGCAGCAGAGTTCTGATAAAAGAGATGTAAATCACAGAATATGTGGAAAACAACACTGGACTTCAGAGATGCTTTTAAACCCATATTGGCCATCCATCCAGACCACTTAAAAGAAGCTGATTCTTTGAAGCAGTTTATGACTTTGTGTAAACTTCCACTTTACCTTGGATTGTGCTCTTACTAGGTTTCAAAAAAATTGGTCTTTTGCTAGCACAGGAGAAGCATTCTGATGGCAAAAACAGTGTGATAACTGTCAGGTAGGTTTTTCTGCTTCAGGTTAGCTTCATTGACCTGATGGCTATGAGAGTTGGGTTTGGGTTGGGGTTGATGTCGTTGCTGCATAAGCCTGTAATTCTCATTTGCCAATTATAAATTAATATAGTATAGCAGTGACCAAAAATTATAATCTGCTGAGTTCCTGTTGCCACACACAATAAGAATGTAGTGTTAGTATCACTTGCAGACAGAGCTATATTAAAATGACCAACTGTAGATACACGTTTTTAAAGAATTGTTTAAAAAGCCAATAATTTGATGGACATAAGAGATTAATTGTCCAGACCACCCTTTTAAATAGTCTTGAGATATTCTTGGTGCTTATCAGTAGGCACTTGGATTACTTGTCTTGTGTTGCATTGAAACTATAGATCTGCCCCATTATCACAGTCATTGGGCATCTCACAACCCCCAGTAACATAACGAGGAACTGAGTTTGAGGTTGGATTGTTGAGGGACTTTGTATTGTTGTAAGCTTCCCACAGGTGTGCAAGAAGGATCGATCGCAAGGAGAAATATTAGCTTCAGAATCTGCAACTGCCTGAATGACTGGACCATCTGTGGGTATGTAAAGGACATTTATCTCCTTGGCTGTCAATAGTGATATTCCCAACAGCTACACCTTCACATAAAAGAATTAAAAATATGAATAATAAGCAAGAGATTCTTGTGCTAACATCAATAGACCATAAGAGTTTTTTCCTGAAGAATCAGAAACATTGCATCTGAATGATGAGATGTAGATCAACTCCCTTTGTACATAGAGATCTGTGGGTTTCGCCTAAAGTCAATGTATGCACTGTGTGTGTCACAACAATAACCAGGGCTTGCTGGGGTACAGGAGAGCCACACACACTTTCTGCTTGTGTCCCTGTGGCGATTTTCGGAAGAAGGAAGGCACAGATGATCTACAACAGAAGAATTCCTGTGTTGCTACAATGGCTTTAGTGTTACCTTGGGCATCTCTGTGATACACAACAAAAGCAAAGAGTTGAGGTGTAAGCCTTTTTCAGTATGTAAATTACACATTCACAGCAGCATAAGGCTGGCAGCAGCATATGCAGCTGTGCAGCTTAATCGCAGCTAACTCACGTATTGCGATGTCAATATTTTAACACAGAACATTTTACATCACAAAAAGCAAAAAGAGGAAGATGCTCCAGTGGATACTGGATGCATTTCAGTTCCTTTTGTTGAGTTTTATCTGAGCTGACACTAGTGGAATAAAGTAGATTGTCAAAGGCTGGGCAGAGTGCTTTTATCATTTGCAAGTATTGGCATAAAGTAAAATAATGATTTGAATTTCTGTTTTCTGTCTTTTGTGGCTTACATTGTCAGTTATGGTGATGTTTTTGACAAGGGAGTGCTGCTGGGTTAGCGATTTCTTCTAGAGCTTCAGAAATAGTTAAGTTATCTGTTGTTACCATCATATCAAGACTGACAGTTGATGGTCAGTGCTTATATATTGTCTTTGTAAATTACAAACTGAAGTTAGGAGCAGCAAATGCGTCTCTCCCCTTTTATAAGGTTAATTCCATGGGATTATTTGTCAGGTACTTATATTTGGACTTGGTAAAATTCTTGGTACTTGTTAAGTTATGCAGAACAACTTCAGAGGACTTTTTTTTTCCTGTAATAAAAAGGAAGATAAAAATACCATGCTGAGCATGTCTCCTGAAAACTTGTAGTGTTTTGGAAATACTTAGATCTCTGCAAGTTCCTGAGTGGAAGTTGTTATTAGAAGAAATGTGTGCTTCTATTAGCTGGTTTTGTCATGTATTACAGCACAGGGACTCGAACCCTATTGTAGTTTTATGTTTAACTATATGTTAAGTTTCCCTTAGCTGAAGCAGCAGTCCTTATAATTAGGAAGTTCTGTCACTAAGGTTTTAATATGAATAGAGTTTAATTAATGTAATATTAAAAAAATAAATCAAGAGTGAGAGAACAGCACAATTTAAATACTGAAGTCAAAATTAACTCTTCACTCATATGACTAAATGATGATTAAGTATCAAGACATACAACTGCATTGTGCTGTAATTGCGATGTAGATATGTGGAGTTACGAAGTATAACCAGTGCGACTTTGGTGTCTGCAAAAGCAAATAATAGTCACTGCTAAACCATTTTGATAAACACGGCTGAGATTTCAGGAACTGTGTAATAAATAAATGGATGAAATTTAGTTTTGTGCAGTCAGCTACTCCTAAATGAAAAAATAGGTTGACTTACTCACTGTGTGTGAGAACTGGATAAAGTCTGTGTGAATATTCCCAGTTGGGAAAACATCGCTGCTGTTACGACTTGAAAGATAGATTTGGGAGCATTCCATCCTCCTCCCTCATCAGTGAAAGCCAGCGTGAGTCTGAACTACTTTGTAGTTCTAGCAGACACCTATGTAGCAACTATCATTTACACTACAGGAGTGCCCACAGCGTAAATCTTCATTTAGGGCTGCATTGTGTTAGGCACAACGAGATTCCAAGCCTTAAATGTTTTACAGTTCAAAAAGACTGGACAGACAATGATGGGCTGGATCACGAAATGCTGAGTGCTTCCCACAAGTGCTGAGCGCTTTTTGTTTCCAGTGAAGCCAACAGGAGCTAAGGTTGTTTAGCACCTCTTGGTACCAGTCAGTCTGCTCCGTCAAGCTTTTAGGACTCATTAAAGAGAAAATATCAACTAAAATAGTAAAGAATAAACAGCTTCCCCCTCCTCCTCCCTGCTAGCTTTCTCAGAGGGAAAGAAGCTTTAAAATAAATACTAGGCGTTTGGAAACTGGGATTGTTGGAAATAAAGCAGATTTCTTCTCGTTGGCCAGGTTTTGTTAGGAAGTCACAGGAAGGCATCATGCACCAAATTCAATCTGGGCTGTTTCCACTAGATCGATGCTACTGACAAGCCATGCTCTGAGCACAGTTGTCATCAAGAACTTAAGCTGGGAGAAATTTATAAAATCTGAAAAACAGCAGCTTTCCAAGTGTTGAATGTCCTTTCAAGTGCATGTCAGTCTAGAGGGATGATGAAAGAGCAAATCTGATGAGGAAAAGAAAGCAAGGAGGAAAAAAAGTCGTGGAAAAAAAGACAGACTGACAACTAGTGCCAGAGATATAACACATGTATTCCTTCTTACCCCCAGACTGTAGCAAGACTATAGGTGAGATTAATCAATGTGTGCATGCTCCAGTGCTTTCAGAGCTGGATCCAAGCAGGATAAGGCAGATCTGCAGCACAGGTGTACGTAGCCCAACATTTACCGCGTTTCATTATACCGCAGCGGTGCAGCAGCAGTCCATGTGCAGGCCAGTGGCGGTCAGCGTGAAGAGACTGCTAACAACAGCAAGGTGCCAGGTAAGCGGCCTGGGAAGCTGGCCTGATTTTCCCTATAGTAAATACCATCTTCGCTGGGGTTATTTTTATTGTCATTACTACAGTCAGCATTACAGCTTCTGGCAGCTGCTGGGGGAGGCAAAAAGAAGGCCATCCATATGGCGCCGCGTATCCTATCAAAGGCGTCTTGTGTTTGGGAAGATTCTTACCAATGTCAAAGGTGGGTCATTTAAGGCCTGATTTTATTTCAGCGAAGTCAATGGGGATTTTGATGTTTATTAGGAGGAACAGAAACAAAACCTTAATCCCCGGCAATTCTGTTTGTATTACATTATACACAGAGTGCCACAGATGTGCACAGGGTACCGTGAAAAACACGGGGTCATATGCTGCGGTCACCTCCTCTCCTGCAACAGTGGGACTGACGCCGGAGCGAATCTGCGGACAGGCAAGTTTGGGCCACCATTTCAGGCCACCAATTTCATTTTTTTCCATGCCCTGTGAAAGAAAATAGATTTTGAGGAAGTGGATGTGATTCACTCAACTTGTTTATGCCACCCTTGGTCTCCCTGCTGGTGAACTCTCAAGATGCTGAGAGCATCACTTGGCCAGACGCGATGTTAGTTAGGGCGTGTGTCATAAGATTTGGAGCAGAATGACAGACACTAACAAACAAAGTGAACGGGAGGGCGTTCAAACAGGGGAGCAGAAGCAGGAAAACAGAAATAAGCAAGAAGGATATTGGAAAAAGAACAGGGTCACGAAGAGTGAAGAAGGAACACTGGGTGGGAAAACAGATCCCAAAATGTACCCTGTTAACTCCAGCTGAGTCACTTTTCTTTGACCCAAATGCTTTACTTCCTCAGCGTCTCCTCCCTGCTGTGTGTTGGCTCCAGTGAGGACATGGCCAACTACCGCTAGGCAGGGACCTCCGCTTTTTACTGCTTTTATAGCTGATTGTTAGGACCTCAATGGTTGCTTACATCAGCTTAGGTGGGCAGTGATCTGAGGAGACGCTGAAGTAAAGACACAGCTAGTAAAACCATTGCTGAGATGGACAGTAGCAAAGTTGGAAATCCTGATGCAGAAATGTTTACGCCTCTGTGTGCTTCCACTTACTTAACTCCCCCTGTTATACAAAGTGCCAGCCTTGGCACGCGATGCTGCCACACCAGCCTGGATTCACCACGGCATAAAGCATCTTTTCATTTGGCATTTGCTTACAACACTCGTTATTGTTCCGCAGTGTTGACCTGAACATGCCAAAGCAGTTGCTCTTCACTTGTGAAGTGGGCTGCACTTAATCCAGGTGCTACTCCAGCCTGACAGTCTCTGACAAAAGTGATTTCTCCATCTGAGCTGCTTGCATGTTGCTAGAAGAGGACCCGTGTCTGGCCAGCTTCTTGGATACACTGTCAGGAATGCAAGGACACTCAGAGCATCAACGGACGTTGGATCCCTGTGTCAGTGGGGTGGGATTTTTGTGTTGGATGAGCCAATGCCTTGAACTCAGAGCTCACTTCCTTCTCTGTCTCCTCGTGACAGCTAGAGGTGCCAGCTGATTTCAACAAACGAGTTTGTTGACAGGAGTTATCTAAAAGTGGCAATATTTGTCGTATGATAAATTTGTTTCGTATGATGAGTTTGTTTACTAAGAAGCCAAGTATTAACTGGGTCTGTTTACATTCCTGATACTTTCTGAGAGCCTTGGAAAGCAGAGCAAGGACAAAGCGCATATTGCTTTTCAGCTTTGTTCCTCTTGCCAACACTTGTAGCATGGTATAAGTACCACTTACTCCTAGAACTGGCACATCTGGCTGTTCACTCAGTCATGATCAGCAAGAACATTATCTCCACAAAACGAATAAGTGCAAGCAGAGGCGCACGCACACAAACAGCAGCATGGTCCCTGGAGTGTGTGTTCCATACACACTTCAGTTGTCAGCATCTGACTTCCTGAAGCACATGCGGATACAAGAAGGTATGGAACTAGCTCAGAGTCTAAATAAACTGCTGAATGAATGTAAAGCCACTAACAGCCTTGCACATTGGTGCCATTAAATAAATTTCTAATTAGAATAACTATAAATGCAGTGTCACCATTTCTGGGGCCAGTCTTATCAAGGTCAATGGCCAAGTTCCAAATTTATTTGTTTCATTTAGCCTCTGGAGAGCTGGGTCTGTCCCTGGGCAAGGCAATAGTCTTCCTGTATCTCTATTTTCAGTGGATAAAAATTAACATCTTAGTAACGACATTGTCATCTTCATTGTTCTTTTTGGGTGCTACAAGGTCTGCAAGAAGAGATAATGTCTTTTATCAGATTGAACAAGTGAGAGAAAAGCTCACTTACTTCATTTGACTTAGCTTCAGTTGTGGTGGTGCATCTTTTGGTTTTTAGACTGCAAATCGAACAGGGCATGATTAATCTCTTCCTGGGAGTGAGCTGGTGCCAGTTACACAGAGGTTTTAGTCTCTGAACATGCAGTCATGATTCCAATGAAGCTGAATTAGGAACTTAGTTGTACAGAAGCACAACTCATCCCAGGATTCCCAGTGAGAACAGACCCATGCGCCACCGCCCCACTTCTCCACTGATGCGTCCAGTCTGCCTCATTGATTTTGCCTCTTTCCATTCCTGTTCCGTCTTTTCATACATTGGCAGCTTCTTTCACTCCTTCATAGAGGCTGAACATGTAATTTGCAAAATTGATTCCTGTGTCTAGCATCAGGGAGGGATTTTGCAAATACCTCTGCACATTTCTTTTCAAGGTCTCATGTGAAAACATCATCTCTGCCCATGATTAAGATGTGCTGTGCTGCAGTGCTGTCTACAAGGACTGTTCAAACTGACTCTAAGGTGAAAAATTCTGGGGCTGTAGCACTGGAGGGGAGCACTCAGGGCACTGACTCTGCTGCTGCCACCTAAGCCTGTGATTAACGATGTGCAGGAGATGGAAAGTTTTATGACAGGTTTTGACATTGTGAAATATTACCTTTCTTCTGTCTTGCAGGAGAGGAGTCATTTTCCACAAGGAAAACCATGTATGGATGTCTGAGGTCAGTTGAAACATTTTTATTTCAAGTACTTAGAAACTAGAGTTCTTTCCAGTGTACAAAGTATAGGACCTGCAACGACAATCTGAAAACTAAGTTCTGTGACTCTGGCCAGACCTGGTAAACCTTTCGATGTTGATGGAAAGAAAATATTTCAGCTGACATTGACTCTACTGATATCTTACTGATGAGCTTTTCTTGCAAAGCATTGTGAAAAATATTTAGATTTCTTACCAGGACTGAGATTTGTCAGAAGTATATGTACCCTTAGGCCAGCGTGAAGCTTACTCCAAGCTGTCTGCTCTGGGTGCTGCTCCCTTTTGCTCTCCAGGAGAAGAACAGGGTGCTCTGACCATGGATGAGTATTTGCTGCAGAAGTAGCAGAGGAAAAGCTATTCTCGGCTGGGGAAATGTGGATCCCTGTCAGCCTAGGACATTTTTGACTTATTTATGACAACAAATGCTTCTTACTACCAGTGTTGGGTTGCTCTGCCTAGGTTGTGTAACTGTCTTGTTACAGTACTGAACATTTTTCCATACCTGAAACATCACAGACATTCACAGGACAAACTACGGGTAATAAATACATCAAAGCTGTGCTGAGTTTTTGCTCCAAGAACTTCAGATGGAAACCTGGTAAAAGCAATTCTAAGCTTTGGTTGAGAAAATTTGTTGGGTTTTGTTATTCACCAATGACATAGTCTTTCTTTTCCAGGGAAGGACACAGTCTTTCTAAAGCTATTGTCAGGAAAAACCAACACTGTTCCGTTGGGTGTTTAACCACAGGTGTTTATTCCTTCTGGAGCTTCCTAAGCACAATTGTTACCTCTCCCATATACATGCATGATCCTGGTCACATCAGCCTTTCTTTCTAGCACCAGACTGACAGAAAGGGTCTCCTCTCTCCCTAAAAATCCAGGTGGAATGTAGACACCCATCTCATCAAACAAAGTTAAATAAACTCTTACATATAGAATACATTAAGGATGATAACATGCTGTTAGATCATGCCTCTGCATCTTTATTTATTGATTTATTTGATCAGAGAAGGCATTCCACTAACACTGGAGATAATACGTGACCAACTCACCTTCCCATGCTGCAGGAAGGGCTGCTCACCCAGCAACCACACCTCAACCGGGGGAAGCAGAAAAAAACCCAGTTGCCAGCACTTCTACCAATTAAGACACGAAATGTGTTGACTGTTCCTTCCTATATCACAACAATCTTCCCTTCTGCCAGCACATCTCCGAGACTGATCTTTTCTCAGACTGCGCGCATCAACCCATTGACGTTTCCAAGACCAGCTCGGTTCATACATGTGCAAAACAAACCAGATTTGGATCTGCTTTCGTTGTGTTTTGTGAGCGTGCACATGACATAATTTAAATAAGCTTATCCTACTCGGAAGGAAAAAAACATTCCTACCACAGTTTAGGTAAACCAAGCAATTATTCTGTTACTAAGTGTAATTAATGCCTAATGATTTGCTTTGATTAATAGGACAATCAGCATCTGCTCCGAGAAGTAGGGATTAGTAACCCAAGCTGTCTCTAACATTAGAAGGAAGGGGGTTCTTCTGTACTGAAATCTATTTTTCCACCTTCATCTCAAAGCAGAAAAGCCCTGTGCTATGGTCTAAAAGCAGAACAAAGGAAGGTAATATATTTTTGTAAGAATATAGATATAACCTTATAATGTCCTAATGAATTTGTGTTTTTGAGTGAAGTCCATGCATCTCCATCCTTTAAGAAAGTAATTACTTTGGTCTAATTCTCTGATAATTTTTACAGACAAAGTTACAGCCAGAGCATTTAAGATTTTGCATCTTCTAGGCAGCAGAGGCATCTCCAGGAACAGAAAGTTGAACTAAGTACGAACATACATTTGAAATTCCTGTGCTGCTGATGGCTGCTAAATATTCCCTCAGTTTAGGAAACAACAGAATGGCATTTTTTAGAGATAATAGTTATTTTTCTAAATCTCCTGATTAGTTTCTAGTTTTGGGTTTGTTTGTTTTTTTTTTTTTTTTTTTCTGTATGGGTGAAGAATTAAAACATACAATGAAGCTGCAAGGCTAATCATTCTTTATCATCTTCTATTGATCCTAAAGACAGAGCTGGAGTGCAGTTAGAAGCAAGCATTAATCCAATCATATAACAGACATCCCATATGGTTAGTCCCAGGCTTTGCCTTAAGCCAATCAATAATCGCTTTGACGAAGAAAAATGAATTTGGATTTTTTTGTTGAAAGGTTTGTTACCAGTCATTTGGGCTCTGGATGGTTCATCTACCAAGTGATACCCGGGTGCTATGGACTTCTCAGTGATCTCAGCATCCCCACAAAAACAGTGCTTGCAATGGCTGGTAGATAACCAAGGAAATGGTTCTCATTGCTGGGATTGCTACAGAACCAAGGACAGAATTGATGTGAGCTACAGATCTTGCTTCTAAAAGCCTTTAAAAGTGACTAAACACATCATAAATGAGTTGAATTTTCATTGTAATATGAACAAAAAATGTCCCTGAAGAAATGATGTCAGTGGGAGCCGTTGAGGTGTGTGCTGTAGGCTCACCTGGAGCTTTGATTCTCCCGCCTGTGGCCGAACATTGCCCGGATGGAGAGCGAGTCCCTAGTAGGCACCTGGTAAGCCCTTGGTTTATTCTGTTCATGGATGCTTCCACAGAAACGTTCACCTGCTGTGATATGTGCAGTGCTGAACATGGTGAAGAGGCACCATAAGTGCTGATGTTTCACGAGGCTCTATTTCAGCCCCTCTCTGAGTTTGTGTGGTTGAGGGCTGACTCCTGTGTTTCTTCTCAGGCTGTGCATATCTCCTCTGCACCAGTTCCTCTGTGTCCAAAAAACGTATTTCAAATTCTCTTGCATGGAGAATACATGCTGCAATTGCAGAGGGATTCCAGCAGGTCAGGACTGATGGTGAAGGATGAAAGCTGATGATTAAACATTCACTGTCTGTTCCGTTTAATTTGGTGGATAATTCCCCAGGACCAAATACTCACAATGAACTGATCTTCAAACTTGATGGGAGCTGTAACAAAGACATTGCAATAAACTTTAAAAATAACATCAAGTACCTGGACACATAAAGGAAGCAAGACATGCTGTGAGATGCCACACTTACTATGTATTAGCTAAATACATCGCATACTGAAAACTGTCTCTTCTCCTGGCTTTATTTCCTCTTGGCTTGTATGTTTATTCAGATGGACAGTCCCATTTTATAAACCTGCATCAGATACAAGTTCAAGATCTTTCCACTACCTTCACACCCTTTTCTCTTTTCCTCCTATCTCATGTGGCTTTACCATACCTTTCAGATGAGTATTTCCTCCTGTTTCTTATCATGGTGCTGAGATTTGGGTTTTTATTTCACCTCCTGGAATCAAAGCTCCCTTGTTGTCCTCTTTTGTCCTTATGGAGGACCAGAGACACGACGACTGAAGCAGGACATTTACTCTTGTACCCTTCATTAGAACCTGTTCTGCCTTCATGGTCTGTCTGTAATATTTTAAAAGTAATGAATGAGCAACCAGATCCTTTTTGCTGTCGTGCAAATCCCAACATTTTTTGTTTACAAAGTTTTTTGTAAGCCAGTATACGTACTGCATGCGAAGCAGTAACCCAGAAAAAATAACCTGCCTAAAAGATGCTCAAAATTCAGTTTCTGGGCAAAGTTTTTCTCCAAACATACTCTCTAGCTGGAAGACGAGGATGATTTTGGTGTGTGTTCTCCAACAGGCCCCAGCACCGTGGTGCATCTTCCTACTTTGTAATTAGAGCTGCTTTTTGATTGGTCTTGACAGCATTTTGAAGCGTGTTTTTTTGTTCAGAAATGTCGCTGGGATGTATATTAATGGAGAGATGCCAAAGGTATTAAAAGCTACAGAGTCCCGCGTTACAATGGAGATATATTCTTATGTCTATTCCAGCGCAATCTTTGCAATAGAAAAGCAGAAACAAAACATCTCCCGTGTTGCTCTCCTCCCTTGAATTCCATCTTTCACCACCCCGGTCCCTTTGCGGATTGGTGAGCGGCAGTTGCTAAATATATGCATAATAGTGAAAACCACTACATAATATGCGACATTGAAAAAGAGTCCTGCCAGGCTTCTAGGTCAAGGGAAGGAATATCTCTTTCTTGCCTAGTTAGCTTATCTTCCTATTTGCTTCCTTTCTCTTTATGAAAGAGCTGATGGAGAAGGTCTCCAGTTGAAGGACCTATTCAGAAAAAGACCTGACATTTTGAATCAAAATTCAGGCTGCCTCCAAACGTCGTGTCCCCAGTGCTATTAAACAATAATCAAAGTATAAAGAAATCCATATTTACTCTGAAAACAAAATGCATGCAGGTATTTGATTTAAGAAAACCCAGATAATTGCCTTAGAAAAGAAATCTGTGACAAACGGGTGTGAAACAGATAATTTAGGTATAGCATGAGAAAAAGTAATGCTTGAATCTATGGGAGGAAGAGACAAGAGCCAACAGCAGGCAGAAGCACAGAGGTTTCCGTTCTTACTCTATAGAGGAATGCATAGATACGTGGGGACAAAGGCTTGAAGAGGGACCCCCATTTCACCAAAGCCCACCCCTGGCATCACGAGCAGTTTGGTGACAGACCTCAGGCTCAGAGACACAGCACAGCACAGGCGCCAGTCCCCGCCTGCTGTCATGACATGTCCCTGTGTGCCTCTGTGACATCAATAGCAAATTTAACACCTTCAGTGTGTTAAATTAACACCTTCAGTGTTCTTAACACCTTCAGTGTGTGTCAGTGAGAACTTGGGTGACACTGGGGAGATTTTGCCCCATGCTACGGGTAAAAGGAAAAAATCGTAACCCTAAACCAAAGGCACGTGTCTGTCTGATCTATGGCACAAATCCCTTCTTGACCCCAAGCCTGTCATCAGTTTAACCCTGACTTTGTGATAAATCACTGGCTACTTGAGAGGTTTCTTGGGATCATCAAAGCACCAACTTAACTCCCACTAAAACCCATCCACACATGGGTCTTTCAGAAGAGGCTGGAGAAGAGCAACCCAAACCCCCAAATGCGGCGTTAAGGGTGAAAAAAGTATCCTTTCAGTCTCCTGCAAATGGTCAGAATTAGCAGCAAAGAGCTAACAGAGAAGTGCTTTGGTATTTGGGTGACAGCACTAAAACTAAAATGTTGAAGAATGTGCAGGAGAAGTGTGCCCACGGCCGGCGTGCCCTTGCCTATCCCAAGTTCCAGGGAGGTGTACAGGGCAGATCAAGAAGAGTGAGGACTTAAATGCTCAGGTTAAAAGTCTCTGTGGCTTTTGGATTTGCAGATGAAGTGGTTTTGTCTGACTTGTCTGTTTCATTGCCTCCTTCAGACATCCCATAGTTCTGGTGTGGACTCTTCTGCCACGGAAATTGTCGCAGACCAAGCTCTGTCCTGCTCCCCCGACACTGTGGACAGAACATCCAAGTAACATCTGAGTGACTACTCTGTCACTGTTTCTTAAAGCTGATCTTTGTCAGATGTTTCCTGGGCTGCAAACCAAACCCCTCACAGCGGCCAGGTAGGAATGACGGGTATTGTGCTTGGGATTCCCAGAAAACTGTGTCAGGACACAGCATTGCTTGTCCTGTCAGTCCCGGGTGTATAATCACAGAGAATAATGAAATGACAGAGCATAAAACCAAGTGGGTGAAAAGGGTCTTCGTATGAGCTGTTTGTTGCCCTTTAAGCTGTCAGTAAGGAGACGGCCGTGCTGCCGTTATTAGGAGCTCTAACGCAATCATAGCATCATAGAATCACAGAATGGTTTGGGTTGGAAGGGACCTTAAACATCATCAAGCTCCATCCCCTGCCATGGACAGGGACACCTCCCACTAGCCCAGGTTGCCCAAAGCCTCATCCAGCCTGGCCTAGAACCCCTCCAGGGATGGGGCATCCACAGCTTCTCTGGGCAACCTGGGCCACTGCCTCACCCCCGTCACAGGATAATTCATGTCCAAGCAGAGCTATTCCACAATGGTGACAGTGACCAAGGAGGGTGCCGCTGTGAGTTGCCTCCTGGCCCAGCACCTACCGGCGTCCCTGAAACTTCGGAGCACGGCCACAGGGTGAGCTGGGCTGCTGGAAGGGGAGTTAGTGCCACGGGTCTGAGATCTCCAGGCTGCTGCTGAGACCGGTGAGTCCCAGATGAGCGGCAGACTGTGAGTAACCAGAGTGGAGCCTGCACTGCTGCTCAAAAGCGATGATCTACTGGATTTCTACTGTTAAAATCCTCAAGCAAGAGTTTTGCAGAGCAGCCCAGTCCAAAGGCTGTGTTCTGCTCTCAGGGCTCCTATCGACATCTGTTCACACGGAATGCATCTGCCTGTTGCCTGACACTAGAACATCCCAAGGTGGTAGAGCACTGCAGGAATGTTCACCTTCTTCAGAGGCGGGATAAGCAGCATTACTGAACTAAAAAAACCACCAGCATCATTTGAACTACCTGCTGAGCTTCACAACAGAGCTGACTCCATCAGTTCCTGCCCCTGCCTCCCCACTACAGATCTACAAAACTCCAGCAATACATACATCCTCAAACTTCCAGGGGCAAAACTTTCCTCTGCAGCCTTCATCGCATCCCTCAGCCTCTCTGCACAAGCACAGAATTCATCATATAATCTGCACCCACTCAGCACAAAGATTATTCTTGACACCAGAGGAAAAGTTAATGTATGAAGAAACAGAAGAATATGTAATTGAGATTTCCCCAGAGCAGAAAGGAGTGGAGAAATCTGCCACCGCATATCACGCATCTCACTAGCACATACATATTCATTCTGCTTAAATGTATTCTGGTAGTTCTTATGTATTCCTTGTAGTTCCTAACAATTATATCTGATCTCTTTGTTAGGGACAGAAAATGTAGACTTAATAAGATGTCAACAGACAAGGAGTATAAAGTAATTGCCCATTACACTATAAATGTGTTATAATCATTTGCCAGGGGGGGAAAAAGTCTAATTGAATGAAAACTCTTGATGGTTTCATTATGCTTCTATTAAGAGGCAGTCAGCCCTCCTGATCCAAATAAAAGGCTTGACGCTTCTTGTATTTACATCTGCAGAAAATCTGAGCAGCTGAAACGTTACCGATGGATTTGCAGCGACACAGAGCTGGAGTAGGAGAGATCAGAGTGTGTCCTGAGTATTTCTGGGCCAGGATGAAATGAAAACACTTACCATGTGTGCGGCCGAAAAAGAAAAATTCAATACAAATGAAAGCAAAGCTGAATAAAAATGCCAGCGCTCTTTCCAGCCATGGCAGGAATCAAACAAAGTCTGTACGCAGGGAGAAGGCAAAGTCAAGGGCTAAATTCTGCTTTTCAAATGGCACTGCTAAAAATCCAGGCTAATTACTTGCTTATAAGTTATTAAATAAAACTTCCTTTTCTCCACCCGCCCCGCCACCCAGGCAGAACACAGCTGTTGAAATCCCTCTCCGCCTTTGCCAAGATCAGCCCAGCCTCTTTCAATCCCTCACCGACTCCCCCTTTGCTGCATCTTGTTCAGGCTCCTTGTCCTTGCCTTTGTGCCCTGCATAATTCCCGCTTTTCCCCACTTGGCGTGCTACCCCCCGCACATCCTCCGTGCCCTACGTACCAACTCCAGCATCCCATGCATCTGCTTCTCCGCGAACCTCTTGGCATTTTCCCCTTCTGCCACTACTCACAGCTTCCCTGAGGTGCTTCACAAAGTCATCCCCCTTACCTACTTGCAATACTTTTTTGAAGAACCTTTTCCTCCATGACCTTAAACAAACAAAACTCCCGGTGGCTTCATCCACTTACCACATGACAACGGGAATTGTTGCTCCTCCTCTGCATTAGCCTCACTGAATATGTAGCTTCAGCACCATTTTTCCATGCTTGGGCAGCCCGTGCATCTTGGCGGCTGCTTGGGAAGCAGTTTGTGAGCTCCGTGGGATGGGAACAGTGAGTCGCTGTAGAGTCCTGTCTCACCCCACTCAAGGGGGTGAATGAAGGAGGTGAATCTTCTGTCATTCCCCGAAAAGGTGCACCAACGGGACTTGCTGATACCCTAATGGGCAGGGCCANATGGGATGGGAACGGTGAGTCGCTGTAGGGTCCTGTCTCACCCCACTCAAGTGGGTGAATGAGGGAGGTTATTCAATTTCTTCAACAACTGCAAAAACGNACAGAGCCGGGGGAGTTAGACAAACTCAGAGGAACAACACAGCACAATTTTATTTAATTTCTTCAACAACTGCAAAAATGTTACGGATCAACTGCTCAGAGTCAAGCACAAAATAACAGTTATCATTTGTCACCAGATAACACTTTTCAATTATTTGGGGAGGGCAGATTTAGATGAGATATTAGGAAGAAATGTCTTCCTGTGCAGGGGGTGAGGCAGTGGCTCAGGTTGCCCAGGGAAGCTGTGGATGCCCCATCCCTGGAGGGGTTCAAGGCCAGGCTGGATGAGGCTTTGGGCAACCTGGGCTAGTGGGAGGTGTCCCTGCATCATGATGCACTATTACTTCATCACTCTGCATTACAATTTATCTCCATTTAACTGGGTTGTGCATTTAGATGAACAAGCCATTGCATAATTCTGGAATCGTGAACATTTCAGTGAATTTTCTCCCTCTTTTCGACTGGGGCAAAGATACCCATTTGTCCTGCCTCCTCGGAGAGGGTTATCCCTGTGTCTTGTCAAATAGGATCAACGACTCCTCTTTGTTTGGGAAGCCGCTTGTTTGTGTTTGCTGGTGCAAAGGTGCCTCCTACCAGTTGCAGACATTTCCCTTCATTGACACCAACCTCCCAAGCTCATTATAAGAGAGTATTTTGAAATACTTGCTTTCAAAATATTTACTGAGAAACAACCCTCTCACCTCAGCTCGTTGTACTTCTGCTTGCACTCCTGGACTTCAGCATTAGGTGGTTTTGTCGTGCATCAGGTTCAGACTCTGAAAGGAAAATGCCTGATGGAGCTGTATCTGCAAGGGGAAATGTTTCCCTTCAGGCACAGCCTGGTCCAAAGCTACCTGGAATTAATGGCATCTTTTTTTTCCCCTTAGGCTTCTGAATGCTTTAGATCAAATCTAACTGCGATGAGCTAGTTTATAAATAGAAGAATCTTCTCTATTTATAGACTGCCTTTCCCTGAGCAGGCGAGTGGTATTGGGAATAACCGTACAGTTTCTTGTACATATCAGTGGGATTACTTGTATCTCTGCTGTTTTCTATGGATATAGATACTCTCCATTCAGAAATGTGGCTGAAATGCTGAGTTGTGCCCAGCCCAGTTTGCTAATGGACACTGAGCTGCTTTATTTTACACTGATTGGAGTGAAAATGAAACCGAATGAGACAAACAAACAAAAACTGCTGTAAAAGATAAACAAGGATCACTGAACCCGTGCTGTTTACGATTAAATATCACTGCTGGTTTTAACATTACAAAACCAGGTCAGTTCCAAAATACCAGAATTATTTTATCACTTTTGGCCTGTATCTAAAACTCAGTAGTTTTGACATTTCCTTTTTGTGTAACACAGTCAGGGCAAAGGATATAAAGTTGTTAGTATAAATTAGGGGTAATTCTGCTGAAATCTTTCGCCAAAATTTTCAGCTTGGATGTGAAAAAATAGGAGAAAAACCTGGAGAAAAATTGTCTGTTAGTGAGAACTGAACCCATATCTTTCCTGCTCTTGCAAATCCCCTCCAAATGCTCTCTGGCCTCAGAAGCATCCTGTATTTTATAGATGTTTCTCCTGTTGCCTTTGAATTGCAGTTGTTCTGAGAGGAGAAAATCTGTCAGTATTTTGGAGAGATATCAAAGTATAGATTTAGGAGACTAACCTTAGACAGGCTTGAAGTTTTGGCCAGTGGGATTACATTGGTATAAACAACAGCAAAGCCCCAAACCTGGGAAAAATAACAAAGCAGAAAGATCTTCTCAAAGAAGGACAATCCAACTCTTGCAAAAGCTACCGAGGATTACTGTAAAGCAATAATTAACGACCACTGCTGCTGGGTCCCTAACCGATGCAGGGGGAATATTGATATAATCCTATTAGTGCGTTGCTCTCATTAATGTACTTATGTCAATTAGCTGAGCATTTTAGCAGAAAGGTGAATTTATGAATTTTTTTTTTTTTCATCCCACATGGATTTCCAGTGCAAAAATCAATTTTGAACAACCACCAAAGATCAAGGCCCGTTAATGAATCTTATCTGACACTAATGTTGTCTAATTACATTAAAATGTCACAACTAATTTAACAGCTTGGGAGCTCCCTGCTCCATAAACAAACACGAGTTTGGTTACATTTCCAAAGGATTTCATTTTCAAATGGGGAAAAGGTGAATGGAAATTCCAGTTTTGACAGTTTTCTACATTTGTGTAATTTTTACCTGTTTCGAAATAAAGTGTAAGAATACCTTAAGCTCAACAGAGCATTCACCAATGTCTCGCCAGCCAAAACAACAGAGCTTTTTGGGCAGCATTTAGAAGAATTAAATTGTCTTTGCCCCTTTTCTTCATTAGATTCTAAGAAAGCACTAGAAACATTGGCCAAAGCAGCCTGAGCTGCTCTTTTTGAACCTATTTTTTTTTTTGTGTCTTGGGGCAGTCACTTGGGTGCAAAAGTTGAAGTCAGAAGATGTTGTCCCAGCTTAAGCACTGGACATCCTCGTGTGTGCGACCGGTGCTCGCTCCATGGCTTATCCCCGTTGATGCTCCTGCTCTATGTGCCCAGCACCCTGGCTCTACCCCGGCACCCACGTGCCACTACCAGAGAAGTGCTGCCCAGTCCCTGACCGGGTGGAAAAGGAGGGACCAGAGACCGCAGTGAAGATGTGGCGAGGGTTTTTGTCACTCCAACACACTTGAGCCTTGAAAAGGAGCTAAAATAAGACACCGAACCAACAACTCTTCAAATGACTGATAACTGGGGCAAAAAGAGGAGATCTTAACCTGATTTCCCACTGGATTTTTTATTTCAACCAAATAAAACAACAGACTCTTTCACAGTTGCTGGAGCCTCAGTAAGAGATTATGAGAGATGCAGCCAGGGACTAAGTTTAGATACAAAAGCATTTCTGATTGGTTTCCCACAAGATGAAATTCTGTTATAAAACCTGCTACTCATTTTCCATTGAAAGAGTAATTTGGGAAACTGTCTCTCTTTGTGCTCTAACTAGGCAGCAGATGGCTCCAGATAAGTTTTACTTGGTCCTATTGATTTCACTGCAGGGATTTAATTTTATTTCTCAGCAGAGCAGATTAAAATATGGGAGATGCTTTATAGGCTTCTGAAATGGCAGAAACCTGCCCCTAAGAAGCTGTGGCATCAGTCCGTCATCGAGAGCACCTCTTTCCCTTGTGCCAGCTCAGAGACACCCATTTCTTTCCCATGGTGTCCTGTAGCATCGTTTGGGTCTAGGGAATGGTGCTGGAAGATCCAGTGCAAAACCCAGACAAAAAGCAAAGGAGAAATGAGTGACTCTGAGGAAAAAATGTGCAATGTGATTTTTTTTTTTCTAAACCCTGTCCCCAATGTGTGCTTAATAAATAATTAATTGCTGTTATTTCCAAGCTCAGATCCATTTTTCAAACAAATGCACTTTCAACTGCAGTGATTAAAAAAAAGGGATGCTTTTTTGTTGATTTTTCTGCAGTGCAGCCCTGAAGCAATAAACCAAATTGACTGCTAAATTTAGACAAGAATACAGTCTGGCCGAGTCATCGCAGAGTCCATAAATTTATTAATAAGGGAGATCAAGACGAGTCAGGAAAGAATCCCTGAGATGCAGAGCTGCTGCTTCTTTTAGTGGGTCAAGGATAGTTCAGGATACAAAACACACACTTTACATGTCTAACTCTAGCTTTATTCTCTTAACTGTGAAAAAAAGCTGCACTGAGGAAGAGCAACTGGCTGGAGAGCCCTGAGCAGGACTTCCCCATGCTGAGGGGTTGCTTGTTCCAGCCCAGTGACTCCGCACTTCTTCCCTCCCTTAGGATTCCTGACTTTTTCAGCAGTGGGGGGATAACATGCTCTTTTATAAACAGTATTTCCTATGTGTTAACTACCAAAGGAGTCCCCAGGAGTCTGTTCCAAGCCCTGGCTGGTGCCTGTGTATTATTTGCAAAGCAGGTGTGATGACTGATGCTCAGTCATGTTCCTCACGCAGCACCTAACCTTCTGTCTCAGACTTTTTATGGAGGTGTCCTGGTCACAGGTTTTTTTTCCAGGTAAGAAAACAAATCCATGCCAACAAGTGTTTTGTCCCTAATGCTGCACAAACCAGGATACACTCAAGCAGAAGATCCATCACATGGCAAAGTAGGAAAAGAAAGAGGTGGGATATTGTCCTGCTACAATAAGAACAATTTAATAACTAAACTACAATAAAATAGAAAAGAATAATGCTCATAGTAATAATAACGTATAAATATACAAATGAGTGATACACAGTGCAACTGCTCACCACCGGATGACCAAGGCTCAGCCCATTCCTGGCTAATGATCCGAGAGCAGAGAGAGTCCTGAAACTGCACTCCTGGAAAAGAGATAGAAGCCCAAGTGTCTGAAAGCTGACTGAGAGAGTTACACAACACCGAGTGCAAGAGTGCGAGGGGAAGGAAGGACTTCTGGACAGATCCCCATCTATATCCTGGGCATGATGTGCATGGGATGGAATAGACCATTGGCCAATTGGGGTCTCAATCCTAAACCTAAGGTCGAATCCTGTGCTAGCAATGGGGGCTGTGCTCCCTCCCAGCTTCTCCTGCACCTGCAGACACAGGCACAGCATGAGAAGATTAAAAGTCCTTGACTGTCGTGGCAGCAACTATAAACATCAGCATGTTACCAGCCTTCTTCTCAGGACAAATCCAAAACACAGCCTCACACTAGCCACTATGAAGAAAGTTTGTTCCAGCTGAAACCAAGACAGATATGAATTAGGAATTTGTTGTCTTCACTGGAAGAAGGGCCTTAATCTCATCTTATCCAGGGAGGGAGCAAACAAGCAGGTGTCACCTCAGGGTAGTTAATGGCATAGTCTGTCTTACCGGCCTTCTTCATGTCCTTGTACTCACAGGCATGGCATTGTGTGGTAAGAACTTATCTCCTGAAGAAGCCTGGAAGCTCTTCCAGGCACTAGACACTAGAAGCTTGTCTCCCATTTCTCTCATCATCTTCCTGCCCCATACAATGCATTGGTCTTGCAAGGACAACACAGGTACAGCCAGTAGGGTCACAGATTGTACATGTAACACTTGGGAAAACAGCCCCATACGGTGGAGATCTTGTGTCCAGAAACTGGTCAGTGCTGGATGAGGGACCAAGGCAATTTCTTAGAGCTACCTCTGTCTCCCATCTTCTCTTGCCCACCCTGTCCCCTCCTCTCCCACCGTTTCCTGCTATCTTCCCTTCTCCCATTCATGCCTGGGGTTCAGAGTCTGCAAGGGGCTCATCCACAGTTGGAGCGGCAGATTGTGGCAAGAGCTGGATCTGCAATATTAAAAACTGAAAAAGCTAAGAGGGAGCTTGGAAGCCAGTGATGTGGGGGAGAAAAGGAGCCAGATGAGAATGGAGGTGGTCTGTGCTAGCTTTTCTTGCTGGAGAGCTTGTTTTCCTGCAGTAATGCAGTTCTGCAGGAGTTGGTGATGGCAAACACAAACAGGTTGTGTGATGCTGCCATTGCTTTCTCTGGGGTTAGAGCTTGCACTCAGGAAAATTGCAGCCTTTTAGTTACTTAGCAGGAAGCTCCCACTTTCATTTACTTTGCCATAACACTTGTGTGTCCATCACCCTTGCAAGTCAGGGAGAGAAAGACAAGAACCTGTTCCCGTGCTTGGAGCGTGAGCCTGAGGCTGGGGGACGGACATCAACTTGACCCTGTCATTGATAGCATATGATTTAATCATCAAATTTTCAATATCTATCAATGATTATGAAGATTACAACTCAGACTAACTAATGCAACCTGTTGAATTCATAGTAAATCCCCCCAGTACTAGTGTAAACCCAACTTGCCTTCTCCAGGTGGTTTCAAAGAGGCTATTTACACAGGTAAAGAGAGCAGACCTTGATCGACATCGTCACACAAAAGGATCAGGGTTTGCTCTACTTGGCCAACATTCACTGCAAAATATGTCAGCACAAATGTGGGCGACATACCGCTGTGAAGAAATCAGGACACGCTGAACATCACTCTGCCAAACCCATGTAACCACAACACCCTGGACCCTTCAGACCACGCAGCCCACCCCCGCCTGCCCCACATTTGTCAGCCTGTCCCAGCACACCCAAAAGGCTGAAGAGCAAACTCTGGACTCAGAGCAGTTTGAAGAGCGTAAGGTAAAACTGCTTTATTCACCACCGGTGCTGGCTTCCTCCTAGACAATAAAGGGTGAAATTGCTGCAGTTCAATCCCAGACTTCTGCCTTACATGATAAGGTTTTTATCTCCTTTTTCTGGCTCACAAGAAGCTAATAAGAGTGCAACTAGATTTGTACCTTGTTTGGGTTGAACAGGTTGGTCATTTATGGGTGCTGGGCACTTCTCAACCAGACCCCGTGGGTTTTCTCATACCCCATATCTCAAGGTTTGGACGCCAGCACACCCCAGTGCCAGTGTCTTCTCACCGCTTGCCCTCTCCTGGCCCTCCCCATTACTGCATGTGCTGCTCCTCCAAACACTTGAGTTTGCAAGTTTTTCCCGCTCCTTCTCCTCCAGTGTGGAGCTGGGTTTCCCCAGAAAGAGTTTTGCCCTTGGAAGGAGAAACAGCAGCCTGGTTATGAGTGAAAGTCCCTCCACTCACATTCCTGGGCTCCAAACTTGAAGTCTGAGATCATGGACACGAATAAGACAGCGTTCATCCTGCGACCTGCTCCTGGTGACCAAAGCTGCCTTTGGTGGACCTGTTTCACAGGGGCTGATAAAGAGTGATAAAATTTACAGCTCCTGGTTCCAATAAAGCCTTTTGCACCAGTGGGGAAAGAGTTCCTGCTCGGAAACAGCTACTTAAAGGTCTTTGGGATTTTTTTTTTTCCTTTAAATTACCCCAGTTCCCCAGTCTACTGAGCAAACAGGGGACAGTCCCCTAGAAGCAATGACTGCCACCTATTTTCACCACCAGCATTTCTCACATCTCCTTGGCTATTCTTCTGAAATTGCTGTCTGGTTTTCGGTATAAAGAGTGTCTAAGGGACATGCTTTCCATGATTGCAGCGTTATTACAAACCTGTAAGAAAAAAATAAGACCTTTCATTGTTGTTTTAATTCGTTTGAACTTCTGAATTCAGCTTCCTCAAAATACATGCACATATAATACAGAAAAAAAGCATACTATTGTAAAGACAGCCCAGAATAAAGGACGACATATTTTTTGTAATTTTCTAATAAAAATCCAAGCAAATAATCACATTCCTGCAATTAGGACATTCGTTAAATACCATGTATTTTGGATCAGCTGTTGGAATAAAAACTAAAATGAAAATAAAGACATTTCTAGAGTGACCAATGGGTGTAAATTAGGGATGTAATTTTTGAGTGCCGATCCACCCTCGGAACAACACAGGGCTTCAGAAATGTGACTGACAGTTGGCCTATGCATGAAAAATAACAGTAAAAATAAGCAGGGTGAACATTGTTGTTTGATTTACTTTTGCCACCACAAATCTAAGCCAAACGCAGCCCTGGATTTCCAGTCATTGAAGAAAGAGCCTCATACAAAGAAAATCTATTTTGCAAAAATACACAAGTGAAAGAGCTTGGAAGGTCACCAAACCAAAACAGTTAAAAGCAATCGCGTTTCAATTAAGTTGAACTGAAACAATCAGGCTTTAGAAAGAACAGTAAACACAGCAATGTTTCACTGAGCATTAAGACGAACAAAGAGCATATATCTTCCGAAATGCCTTTTAAGAGCCATCTCATCGCGGCGCAGCCATGAGACATTGCGCCGCGTAAAACTCCCAACTTCTCCCCGCCAAGCGAAGCACAAACATTAAATAGTTTTTTTCCTCTCCGTTCGAAATGAAATAATGGCAAGACGGCCATCTGAAGCAAAAGGGGAAGAAATGGCTGCGTGGTATTAAGAGAGTTAATTATAGATGCAGATTAAAAGGCAAGACTGAGTGGTGGAAGAAAAGGGAAGAGTAACCTCCGGCGCAGAGATACTGACATGCAGCAGTTGTCAGTCACCTAGCAACAAGTTTCCTATCCCTGCTGTGCTCTTTAATTCAGCAAATCTGCTCAGGATGTTGGGCTGTTCTCCTGACAAAACGCATTATGTAGTAGACTAAAGGATACAAAAATCCACTGTACACAACACTCTGCTCCCTATTGACCACTGATCCTTTCTCTCAACCCACAAAAGAGGCTTGCATAATGCTCTGAAAAGAGAAAAGTCTCAACAGAGAAAACATTTGCTTGTAATTGAGATTGACTACATAATGAAAATGATGTTCTTTTTTAAATTCAGCTTGTTGAGGCCATGCTTTTTGTCTCCTGGCTCTCAAAACCCATCCCTGCTGGGAAAAGGGGCAAACATTGTACAAACTCAAACCTGTGGGTTTTTTCCCTTCTTTTCACTGGAAGCACACACACGCACGCATGCACGCACACGCATTCTGTGGCTAAATGGGCAAGACCGGCTCCTAAGGACTTAAACAAGTTTGAAAAAAGAGAAGACAAATAAGAAAATTGTGGTGTGCTTCTGCTTTGGAAGGAAGCTGCCCTCCTTCTGAAGGGGTGCAGAGGGCAGAATATATTTTAGAATTGTTTTGGCTAAGGAAGAGGCACCACTGTCTGAGAAGAAGAGTTTTTTTATTACTGAGTCCATGCCGTAAGTTCTGAGCAAACCCCAGAATGACCCGTGCTCCCACAAACACACACATCCCTCCATCTGCAGTAAAGTCAGGACTGTGCTTGGAGACAAGAGTCATCTAAATAAAAAGCATAAACAGGGGAGTGAGTTTAAAAGACCTAGATCTTGACACAGTGAACTCTACCATGGTCCATGGCAGAAGCCTGGATGAGTGCTCCTCACAGAACAATGTCACTGCTGCCACTATCAAGAGAGTGCTGGACCAGGAGTGCTGGGTTTCTTCTTAAGACTTACAGGTCTTGTCTTGAGTCCTGAAGCTAGTAGAAGGAAAGAAGAAGGTAATGGGAGTGAAACTACAGCCCCATCCAGCTCACATGGATGCCCACAGCAAACTCAGCAGAAGAAGAGAGGTTTGAGCCCAGCTGACACACTCAGCTCTTTGGGATGGAAGTGGTTTGTTTGTCCATTTGCAGAGCACCTAATGCAGGGGAGGATCAGTGACCTGGGAGCTCCACAAGTGCAGGTCATGGCAATAACACATGACAAGATTTCCTGTCGACACCAACCAGTTGGCTCTGCAACTCTGCAACTCCAGATAAAGGATTGGGAATGCCCAAAATTATACTTTCCTTGTGGAATAAGACTAATCAGGCACATCAGGTTGGGCTGGAAGGGACCTTAAAGACCATCCAGTTCCAACCCCTGCCACAGGCAGGGACACCTCCCACCAGCCCAGGTTGCTCAAAGCCTCATCCANTCTTGTTTACTACAGAATTTAAGACCCTCTGTCACTCAGAGATCGCTGACAGATTTCATAGGAGTTACAAAGAAAATCCCCTGTGAAGGAGTTGGATCAANTAACAATTTATCTTCCGTATCAATGCTTTTGCCAATCTTTTGCATTGTTTTGTATATCAAATAACAAGTCGGGTTCTTTGTTTCCTTCATTTTAAAGCCATGGCTCTGAAGGTAAGAAGGGTTAATGTGAGCAGTATTCAATCCAATGTGAACATAGCACAACCTGCCGAAAAATAAAGGATTGGAAGGGCTGACATCGATGCGTTGTGCACCCACAACCAAGAAAAAGTAGACTTTTATTTTTAAAGGTTTCTCTTTTAAAAAGGATTGTTCCTTTGAAACCAATCAATTTGTTTTCAGAATTTTTCTTCCCCTTTTTAAACAAAACCAAAAAATATTTTCAATCAGAAAATAAAAATTGTACACAAATTGTGAAGATTATTTCAACCGATAATTATGAACTCAAAGGAGAGCTTCATGAAGCTGGGAATGACTGGAAGGTAACGTGCAACAGTAGAAAAGTGGGTTACGTGAACCCCCCAAAGAGATGTTAAAAACCTGAAATAGCAGAAGGTNAAGAAACTCCCAGTGTTGTAAAATGAAGAGAACACATAAAGTATTTACACCCATTTCTGGAGTTTTGTAAATATGGTCAACAGGGATATTTGTTTTCAATCTACCTACAACTACAACCTGTGTAAATCCTGCTCGAGCTTAACTTCGCGCGGCTCCTCTCCTGCTGAGCCAGCGCACACCAGCTGCGGGAGGGACCTCGTCTTCCACACGCAGAATTTCTGCTAAGCAGGACATTTCATTTTCAGGCATAGTTTTTAGAAAGGTTTTATCTCAGAAAAGATAAAATTAAAGTAGACAATGGGGTCAACGCGGAATAGTTGGATCGCGTCCCACCAAAAATAGGAATGGCAAGGGATTCTCCTGTTGATATGTTAAACTTTTGTTCGTGCAAGTTTTAATCAATTAAAATGCATTATCTACCCTCTTAACTTTCTCAGAGAGGATTATCTGACATTTACTATTCACCAGTTTTTGCTGAAAAGGTTAATAGTTCACAGGCTGAAGTTAAAAGTAAACAGAATTGATCATTCCTAATGCTTTGGCTGCAGCGGAGGGGCTTTGTGTTGACAGGCTAGGAGATGTAATGAGCCTCTAGTACATTCTTAAGGCTTGTTTCATTTGCTTGGTGAATGGGGAAAGTAAAATTATAGTCTATAGGTGTTTTCCATGGTTCTTTCATAAGCAGGCCTCCTGACACCAATTAAAGAGATTATGTCATCAACTGAAAAGAAAGCTATAACCTTGTATGTTAATGCCGTGATTACTTAAGACAGGGTCACTGGACCCAATAGAACAGTGAATGACCTTGGTGAAATTAACTTCGGAGCTCAATTCCTAATTAACTGTTTTCAATGAAAGAATGTGTGATTTCAGGCTATTGGTCAAAATATTCACTTTTTTCTGTACAAGGACTTTGCCACCAGAAGTTAGTCTCCAGCAGCATTAAAAAAAAAAAAACAGGAATAAGATTAGGAAATGGCAAACAGCATGTCCAGAGCTTTATGAAAGCAGATATTGTGCCTTGGATATTTTGCCTGAAAAAGCTTATTCTTTTGAGACTTCCTTACCCACAGTGCAAAAATTACAGTCCTTGGGAGGAAATGACACATTTGAACGCACGTCCAATACAGATGTAATAAAAAAAAATTTGCACAAAATACTAAGCAGTAGCTACGTATAAAATATAAGTTTATATTTATAAATATTATAAATTTACCATTTTTAAATGGAATTGCAGGATATACACATATTTGGTGGAGGAATGTGAAAAGCAAAGTATTTTTAAGCAGCTCTCTCCATTTTCTTGGGTAAGGGTAGTGATGCTCCAAAAGGAGGGTCGATGGCCAGGGTACCCCTTGGCTTTGTGGGCCCTATAACACGGGCTGACATCTATCAGAGATGCACATGCTGGTAGGGGCTGTGCAGTACCCCTGAAGCCGTTGCTTAGCACTGAACCTCTCTTGGATCTCTGGTCAGCTTTGCTGAAGTCACACTCGTATGTGCTTCACTTTACCAGGAGGAAACACACATCGGAAAACATTTTCAACACTGACAACCATCTGATCTGGCTGTGAAACAAGTCAGTTCAACATGTCTGTCTTTTTCTGCTTTCTTAAAAAACTCTTTCTATGTGTGGTCCAAGCCATGTTCAAACGCTGATCCAACACTCCAGCAAACAGCAAATTCCCCTTCAAAATGATTACAAAATCAATGGCAACTTGCTTCAGGAGTGGAAAGATTCCAGACCAGAGCTACCCCTATGAACACGTTCTGCTGCTGTGGAGATGAATTTACAGGGTCAAATGCTATGCCTGTGCCAGCTCTCCGCACGGCTAAGGTTTCTCCCTCTGCAGGCTAAGAGCAAGGCAGGCATGGTGGCTGTCCAGGTGTCATACTGTCCCCAACCCAGGACAAGGCGTGGGGCTCTGGATCTGCTTCTGCCACAGAACCATGCTATGGAGCTGATTCCTCCTCTGGCTGCTGTGATGGGGTGAACATCAAAGTAGGTCAAGAAGGGGAAGCAGGAACCTCCCCCACCTGGCCACATAAATCACAGAATGGTTTGGATTAGAAGGGACCTTAAACATCACTTATTCCCACCCCCCTGCCATGGGCAGGGACTCCTCCCACTAGCCCAGGTTGCTCAAAGCCTCATCCAGCCTGGCCTTGAACCCCTCCAGGAATGGGGCACGCACATCTAATTCTACAAGTAGAAGTGATTAGACAAAAACATCCCAGAGAAAGCTCAGAGTACCTGGTGCTTGGAGAGAGCGGACGGTAGCGATGTGCCACGGGCAGAGCCTGCAGCAAAGCCAAGGCGTGAGCCAGCTTCCTGAGACTCCATCTCGTTCACAGACCACATCTGTGCCAACCAGATAGCGTCACGGGTTGACCACCCGGCCAGCTGCTCCTCTCCTCACGTAGAATTAAAATCTGCCTGGGCTTGGACACAGACCTTCACTGTTCGTGGGAACACTCTGAAATGTCAGCGTGCACCAAAGCCTTTTCCCACGGTCACCAGGTTCTAAAGCAGCGTGCGTAAATGGGGATCCCCATCCAGCTCTGGAGGACAGCTAGAGAGACTGAAGGAGACTGGAAATTAAACCGATGTGATCTGTGTAACGTTGCTGGTACCTGCCTGGAGACACTGCACAGGGACAGGAAGGCATTAATCAAACATTAGGGTGTGTGATACCCGTGCCCGTGCAACACAGGTGACACAAAACATGCAGTTCGCTTTGAATCTGACCAAATACGGACAGCTGCTTTCTCCAAGGAAAGAACCAAGAAAACTAAATCTCCTATAGCTTTCTGTCTTTATTTTTACTGCAGATCAAAAACATACCTCTCAGACTGGGCACAAATGTAATCAAACACTTCCCAGGGCTGGGGCTGGCCAACGTCGCAGCGAGTTCAGCCTCCCAGGGCACACTTCAGATAACCACCTTCCACACTCTGGCCGCTGGGTAATAAATGGCAAAGGAGCAGTTAGCAAATGCGCTGAAAGGTGCAATTAAACGGGATAGGGACATTCTGCCTGCTGAAAGCAATGTATTCTGTACTGCTTGTTTGTGGAGGAGGGAAAAGGAAAGGAAAGGAAAAGATTTCTCCCTTTGCTATGGACCACCCATGAAACTTTTTGTCTCTTAATTCTGACACCAGAAAGAAAAGAGAGACTTGTTGCTTGCAATGACGCCTCGAGCTCTTGTGTGCGTTTCTGCCCATCCAGTATGGCTTTGGGAAGCTAATTTCATTAACCTGCCACCCGAGTAAAAACCGGTGTTGCAACACCTGCATTTTCTAAAGGTGAATTTCATTAAGAATCTTAGTTTTCGGAGGGTCAGAGCATATGGTTTATACAGAGATGATATTGAAGGGACTGGAGCTGCACAGAACCACTACATTGCAAGGGTTAATAACTTGTGCTACGAAACCCTGCAAATTATTGACTACCAGAGCTCAGCCCTGGCCAGCGCCAGGCTCTCTGCAGTAATTCAGCATGGGCGCGACTCGCAGAGAGTGGCAGTGGAGTCAGTTTGTGCGATGAACCTTTTGGCCCATGCTTTAGCCCTTGCCCTGACCCGATGACAGTGCTCAGTGCTTTACAGGATGCAGCTCCTTCGCTAAGGTCTGCAGAATCGAAGCCAGCAGGCTTTTTGCCACCGTCTTCATTCAAAAGCCAGGTCAGAGTGAATGAGGTTGCTTTTAGTGAATAAATATTATGGTTGCAAAGAACATGACAGCAAGAACACGAAGGCTGGAAAGCTTCCTGGCACTGAGGATTTTCTAGGAACAGGGAGCAGTTTACGGGCTACATGGGCTGAAGTGGAAGATCTGCTTACTCACATGAGTAAGGGCTGCTAGCAGTAGGAAGGATTGCAAGATTAAGCTCTTAAGGAATGAAGTGCTAAGGGCTCTTCCGGTGAAGTGGCTCTGCGGTTGCTTACAGAGCTGAGGATATGGGCTGTGACATAACACACCCAGCCACGCAGCTTCGTGCGCACATGTCGCTGTCGTAACACCAGCAAATCGCTAAGTGCATGTAATCCCTCCCATCAGAGACATGAGAGTTACCTCCTTGTAAAAAGCATGTTAAAGTCCTGAGAAAATACACTGCCTGGTGCCAATGCTCATTTGTGCATTGAATCATCTAAGGGGGGAGTTGATGTTCTTAGTTCTGCCAGAACCCTTTCCACCACTGTCCGTGTTTGTGAGCCTACCAAAGGGGAAGGGCAGCAGGAAGAAGTTTGAAAAGCTCTACTAAATGCAGAAAGCTGGTACCTGCAGTGGAGACAGCAGAAGGTGGCAGAGCATGCACCCTCCAGGGACAAGGTCTGGTGCTGAGGGTGTGCAGAATAGAGACCTTGATGAGCCAAACCACTGAATGAAGCTGAGTGATAACTAAGATAACTGAGAGAGCTCATTTGAGTACAAGTGGAAGGGGAGCACAGGTGCATGAGGAGGGGCTTTCCTCCTCATGCTACTGGTCTGGGGTTGAGAACATTAGAAAGTTTTTAAAATCAACGTTACTACAAATGCTTTGTGCTTTGCTGAGGTCCAGCTATGAAACCTTTCGAGTACCATGGACATATTACATGGAGCACTTCAAATTAATAATTAACACCTAATTCTATCAGGTATTATTATTATTATTATTACCAGCCTCATTACTCATATCTAGCCTGCTTATACCATCATGGTCTGTATATAAGGTGCTGCATGGTTTCATTCCAGCTCACTACAGCTTGCAGCCTCACCAAACCTTTTGCTGAAACTTGCCAGGAGCCAGTGACTGCTGAGAGAAGTGCTTTTTCCCCCATCCGTCCTGGGAGCATTGAGTTGCCTATCTGGAACGTGGTACTTCTATGGGATGCCCCTTGCCCTGGACACACAGGCTGGAAACCCATCACAACAGAAATAATTTAATTACTATAATCAATCAAAACATTTCGTTCAACTGCTTTATAGCATAGAAAAGGAGTGGCAGGCTCTAAACATCTTCCCTGGAAAGCAGATTTGCCTTGTAATGATTTGGAACAAAATTTTCAAGGGGAAATGAAAGATGAGTGTCAGAATGACTGACACAGAATCATAGAATCATTGGAAGGGACCTTAAAGATCATCTAGTTCCAACCCCCATGCCATGGGCAGGGACACCTTCCTTCCTTCCTTCAATTATGGGCTATGGTCAGAGATGATTTACAATGTCTTTCCTACCTCCTTCCTCTGAAGACCACTTGTTTTCTAGCAAAGATGCAGCTCCTTCCTCTATCACCATTAGCGAGTGCACAGACCCTGGAGAGCAGGTACTTTCTGTGCATATGGAGACAGCAGCGTGTTTGTGTCACTGCTTTTCACTGGAACAGCCTTCCCAAGGCCACCTGAGAAAAAGGACACAGCCTCAGAGAGTCTGTGGGGCAGAGCAGGCTCCAGCATGGCCAGCTCTTCCCAGGAGATGCTCCTGCAGTGATTTCCATGTATGCTAACAGCAGTGAACTGCTGCTCTTACATAGCGGTCTTCCCACCAGGAGATCTCAAAACACTTTACAATGGCAGCACCACTGTCTCTTTTTCAGAGGCAGAACTGATCAGTCCCCTGGTCATTTAGAAGGTCATCATGCAACCAAGAACAGAAGAAAAGGCACTTATAGAATCATAGACTCACAGAATGGTTTGGGTTGGAAGGGACCTTAAAGATCATCAAGTTCCAACCCCTCTGCCATGGGCAGGGACACCTCCCACTAGCCCAGGTTTCTCAAAGCCTCATCCAGCCTGGCCTTGAACCCCTCCAGGGATGGGGCATCCACAGCTTCTCTGGGCAACCTGTTCCAGTGTCTCACCACCCTCATAGTGAAAAATTTCTTCCTAATGTCTAGTCTAAATTTACCCTCTTTTAACTTCAGTTCCCCAGCCACAGCTCCAGCCCTAGATCACACCACTCCTTCTCAACAAGAACTAGGGGAGGTGGTAAAGCTACTTTTATACTGTTTGCCAATGGAAAGCCAAGCCTTTATCATAGAAACCTTGATATTCACACTTAGGATGCCTCTGATTTAAGGGTTTCTTTGACATGTCTTCTCCTTCACCTTGTGGAGCACAGCCTACAAAAGCAGGGCTTATGAAACACAGGAGGTGGGCAGTGGGCAGCTGAAGGATGGCTTGAGGAAAAGCTTTATGTGACGGCTTTAGGTGGTTCTCCCCCTCTACTCTGCTCTTGTGAAACACCAGCAGCCATGAGGTCCTCAGCACAGGAAGGACATGGACCTGTTGGAGGAGGTCCAGAGGAGGCCATGAAGATGGTCAGAGGCTGNAGTGGCCCAGGTTGCCCAGAGAAGCTGTGGATGCCCCATCCCTGGAGGGGTTCAAGGCCAGGCTGGATGAGGCTTTGAGCAACTTGGGTTAGTGGGAGGTGTCCCTGCCCGTGGCAGGGGGCTGGAACTGGATGGGCTTTATGGTCCCTTCCAACCCAAACCATTCTGTGATTCTATGATTCTAAGACACTGCAGCAGCACAAGTTGTTGGGACAACCTTCCCTGGGATCAGCTGGGATTCTGTGTCCTCCTGAGCTGAGAGCCTGGTGCCAGGGCACCCCAAAGCCACTGCTCTCCCACCCACGTACGCATGGACAAGGTCTCACAGCAATGCACCCATCGACCTTCCTGGTCCAGGGCTGGTGTCAGAGGAGGAGAAAGAGACACAGACTGCATCAGGATGTACATTGCAAGAGCTGGAGCAGGCAGAGTGAACTTCTCTTGACCCTTCCCTAATGTATCAGTGTTTGAAAAACCCTCAGTCTTGCATACACCGCATGCTTTCATTCATTTTTATAGGTACACTCAGGCTGTCAGTATTCCAGGTTCCTCTGTTTGCATCCCTTGGGGTATGCCGAGCCAGGCACAAACAGGACATCTCCTGCCAGCGGTTCGTGCTGCTCCGGGTCACCGAGCTCCAGCACTACCCCAGGAGGGACCTGCTCCCTTTGCTGGGCTCTTCTCAACAACTCTGATTTTTTTTTTCCTGACAAAAGGAACTGGAGCCCTCTTGTGTTGAGTTTTGAAGCTTGCAACAATCCCTTTAGAAATCCCTTTAGGTTTCGCCAGCCCAGTTCACTGGGATGCTGCGGATGAGCTGCTGTTGATATGAACCCATCTGCACTGTTTGTCGTTGCATTAGCAGCAAATTACCTACAATGATACTCCAAAAATAGATGTCAGCTTCAAAAGCCACAGACTTCATCATAAAAAGATAAATAAAAATATAAAACCAGCCTACTGTAATCTCAGCTCCTGAAAAAAGTGGCTTTTTTTAATCACTGGAATTTAATTAATGGGGTACAGCATATGCCAGCTGTGTAGGAGGCGTATATTAGAGTGGTAATGACTATAGGATTGGCAATTTCACTTGAATTTCAAAGTCGCCTAGAATAAGTCTATCTCTGTTCACACCTGCTGTGAACAAAACTGTGCAAAATGACTGATTTCCACCGAGGGGAAACTCAGAGTGAGTTTCCCTAACCCTCAGATTTTTCCGTACGTGGCTACGGTAGGACAGCACACACACTTTGTCAGAGGCAGCATCCTGACTGCTGAGAATTCCTGGGATGATTTCAAACTAATGTAAATTTGGGATTATTTTTCATTAATTTTATTCATAAATTATGCTTTTCTGCTTCTTTTAGCGATATCAGCCTGACAATGAAAGCTGATGTTGAAACCACTTTAAGTACAAGTATCAGTATTTTATTTTGAGAAACTATTATTTATGCAACTACAGTCACATCACTCTTTCAAAGCTGGGGAAAACCTGGGATTATATTTAATATGGGATTGTATGTGGAGAGATACTTTTATTTGTTGTAATACCCATCTGATAAAAGTTGCTATAAAACAATCTATTCAAAAACATTTTTAAACGTTTCTATGGCACCCTGACTTCAGGGATCCTAAAAGAATTGTTACCTGTGCTCTTAAGTCCTATATACAGGCTTCCAACAGTCTCTAGACGGGGAGCTTAATTCTACTTTGTGCCTTTTAAGGCCATTTTATTAGAAGTGATTATTATTGTTGTTGTTTGATGCAAACTGCAATAGTATTTTACAGACTTGTGAGATGACCAGGTCCTTGCCCTGTAACACCCACGCTCAGGGACACGTGAGCCATGGAATAACATCACACAGTACGTGGCCTCGTAGAGACACACTCCCTACAAGTGTCCACCTTAAAAGGTCCCATGAAGGAAGCCGTTTCTAAGGTGGGTTTTGAGGGTGGGAATAAAGCAAGGTCACGTTATTAGCATGAACTGAGCCCCCTCTATGACCAGTGCAACACTTGGAAGACTGAGACCCAAGACTTTCCCAGACAATCATAGAATCATAGGATTATTAAGGTTGTAAAAGACCTGAAGGATCATCGAGTCCAACCGTCAACCCAACACCACCTAACCCACTAAACCATGTCCCTAACTAGCAAAGAAGGAGATGCAAATGATGGGCCTTTCACGGCTTTCACTGCACGTTACCATCTCCCCTGTCTCTAAGTTTAACCCAAGACCACACGTTTCTGGTGTGAAAGAGAATCTAAGCCATGGATCAAGATTCTCTGCAGCAACTACAGTGTTATAATCTCCTGACTTGTAAGCCCGTACAGGCACATGGCTTTTTATGAACTGCTGAGACACTCTCAAAATTAACCTTTTAAAAGATGTTTACAGTTGTTCTCTTGAAAAAAAAAAAGAAAGCATTAATAAAAATGCCTAAAAGCACTAATCACTTAAAAAAGATCTGTCTACATTTGGGAGGCAACATAGATCTATTCAGTACAGGTGAAGGTCACGTCTGATCTTCATTTTGCTTCCTGGTTCTCACCGTATGTCAAAGATCACAATTATAATCTGACCCAGAAATGCCTTCAGCAAGTGATGCATTTCCTCTGCTTGCAGTTAAATACAACACCTACAGACGAAATGATATTTTACCTTTCAAGACTGCAGGAACAACCCCTGGAAGAGAGAACTTGTCGGTATTTCAGCTTTTGCTGTCTGGATTGCAGAGCACATCAGAGACCGAACAACAGCGTGAGCGTGCAGCTGCTGACTTTCACCGTGGCACAGCTGAAATGGAAATAATTGATGCCGATAGTACCTTTCACTGGGAGAGAGATCCTAATACCTCATGCAAACAGCAGCTGTGTGTCTGACGACGCGGCGGCCTAATGAAGCAAAGAAGGAAGGCTCTGACAGAAGACATTACGGTAATGTACTGTAATGGGACTTGCTGATTTGAATAAAGTAGCATGTTAAACACTCCGCAGTCTCTTTACTGTGTGCCGTGGCCCTATTTACAACTCCATATTTAAGATATTTGCACTCAATACAATTTGAGACAAGCCAACGTGCCCAGATTACAGTATTTTTCCATTTGTTTGATTTTTAAAAATTTAAAAAGGATACATAGAAACTTCGTCCCTTGGTGGGAACCTGACAGCTAGGAACAAGTTTTGCGGCAGCATTCCCATCGTTTACCTCTTGGATGCATCTTTCGAAATGAAACGTTTGTCCCAAGCCCAAGGTCAGCACAAAGTCACCTGTCACTTGTACATACACTACTGGTCTCGGAAAATAGCTAACACTTGGTTTTGTAGCCATTAGAGCAATAAACATGCTTTATTACCCATTCATAATGAAAAAAAGCAAAAATTAATAAACTCACCTATGAGTAGCTGCAGAGCACCATAACCCATGTTGTATGCATGGAATTGCACATCAGCCCAGGCCCTGGTTGAGCACACGTGTTCCTCCGGAGCCAACAGCACACTGTAACAAAAGCGGATGATGAATGCGATGACGACGTATACCATCAAATGATTCACGTCTACTACTCCCTTGACCTCTGCAGCGCTTTGTTCTTCAACCACCTTTTGCAATCCAGCCTCTCTCTCTTTACATCCAGATCAGAGCATCCATTCTTCCTTCTTCTGCTGCACACGCGCCATCCCCGAACATCTCCCTCCACCACCTTCCCCTTCTCCAACATGGTTGGCTTCATCATCTGTACGGACTCATTCGTGGGCCAGGTGCTGCCTGGAGGTGCTGGGTGCTACAGGTGGCTGTCCTGCGGCAAGATGATGGGGCTGCTCCTGCTCAGCCCCTCAAGCCGCTGGCCTTGGCCAAGGGGAGAACTAGATCCTCCTGATCCTCTGCCCATCGCCTCTGTTCACGGAGATCGCAGCTGGCATTTGTAAAATGAGTCATGGTTTCTTTAAGCTACACATTTCATCTGTGGTTTTAGTTAAATCTTATGTTTATCTTGAAATGCAAACCTTGGTTTTCTTCAAAGATTCTTGAGATCATTTTTCTTAAAATTTAGGAAACATAAAATGAAAAATTCCCATTTAACGCATCAGGAGCTCCAGAGTGCTGCTCCCAGTGGAGTGTTTCTGCATACTTACACTTCCCTGTAAGTCCAGAGATTTCCTAAAATATTCCAATGGAGATGTGGATTTGGTTGGTCCACAAGAATTTGACGGTGCCTGTAAGTCGGGAACTCTTGGCTCTAGAATGTGCTGAAGAACATGGTGCTGAAACCTACGGACTGCAGCAAACAGAAAAGAGCTCCATGTGCAATTTTTTCTGCCCCTTTTGAGGGGTGAAGATAATCACGAGCCGATGCCATCCATCACGGGCTACCACACAATGTGATACAAAGCTGAAGAGGAAGGCCAACAGCTTGGCATGACCCATGCGGCCAAGAGTTGGGCAGGACCATGCAAGACCCTGTGATGCGGCAGCCCCCAGCTGCTCAGAGCTTCTCTGCCATGCGCGTCGATGGCCAGCAGCATCTGGCACAGGGGATGGGGGGGGCAGCCTTGGAGTCAGGGAGAGCTGTGACACTGTGCTGCAATGTCACAAGCTGCTACTGCTCGTAGGGCCATGGAGAATACATGAGAATTGACAGTGAGGTCAGGGAGATAATATGAAGGAGCTAAAGCGGCTGGAAACCTGGAGAGAAAATGACAAGTTCTTTTGCACTTTTTGAAGCTGAACCTTATTTACTTCTGGGGACAGATGATCTGCAAGAACTGATATAAACTGGTGGGTAAGTCAGAAATTCCAGGCAACTAAGAGAGCATCCCCTTAGAAACACGTGGGCAATTGGTAGCAGAAGAAAAATTTTTGATCTAAAAATCCATCCTACTAGAATTTTTCATTTGATTTAAGGAAATATGCAGAAGGCATCTCATTGGTAAAAAACCCCAATAATACAATCAAATGTATTCCCGTGTGATTAGACCTAAAATTTAATTCTCTCAGTGACACAATGGTCACCCTGGGTTTTTTAGGGGGAGGAGGGAGACAGAAGCCAGCCAGTAGTTCCCCTGACAAGGTAAATTTTTCATCATGCATAAACGTAACGTAATTCTCTTCTTGCCACAGGACCTGCGCTGCGGATGCTGAACTCCAGGTTCATAGCACTCTGGGAGCGGGTGCCACGGGGCAGGAAGCGCTCGGCACAGGTCAGGTTCAACGGAGGGACAATTTGCCCAGTGTCCCAAGTTCAAGTGCATCATGTTTTAAGGTCGGTAAATGCAGGAATGCAAACTGGCTGACAAAATTTTGTGAATTGGCCCATGAGTCATGATTAATTTATCAAGCTGTTCTAAATACATCAACTAAAATAATGGAAATATAAACAAAAGTTATGTAATTCCTCTTTGCCTGTGCATGGGCCCTGCTTGCGATGGTGGAAACATAAACTGAATTAGAGCGTATAAGAAGATTTCCAAGAAAAAGCCTTTGTTTAATGTTTCCTATGCATCAGATATTCCACTTGCCTCCCAGACGCATATATTCTAAATCATGTTTTTGCTGTCCACAGAAAATCCCTCCATCTATTTATACTTTCAAATCTATGATCTTATACATTCATAAATAGTAATAAAGTCCTAAAGTAAATACCATATGTGACGGTTTCACTGGAGATCCTGCTGACATTTATAAATATCTGCAGCTTTCATGGTTCAGGACGCTGGCAGAGCTCACAGATTCTGTTAAACTTTATCACATAATTGTACATATGGTCTCTCTTTATAAAGTATAATGCATGGGGTTTATGGAATATTCTGTTAGGCAGCACCGCGTGTGTTTGCTCGCTTTATCAAAAGCTGTGTTTCTGTGTGGGTGTATCTTCGCTGACCTACTAAACCCACCATTTTTCATCTCAGCTGACACCAAACAGCACACATAGTCTGGACTTCCCCAAGCTATGGAAATATTGCTATCTGGTGATTACTCACTGCTCGGAATTACTCATCCATTTGTATGTCTGTCCATTTATACGCCAGGAGATAATCCAACAAGATTAATAGCCATTTCACTTCTTGTGTATGCCTTTGTCTATCAACAGGATTACAGGACTTGGTTCCCTATGGTGGAAAGTTTAGCTCAGTGACCCAAGAAATACTTTCCAATTGAACGCTGTCATTGCCCTGCTCCGAAAAGTAAAGAGAGAGGAATTCCACAAGACAGCCTGGAACTGAACCGGCGTGGGACAGTCCCGGGACAGGGATTTTGCTGCTGGGGTAAGGCCAAGTTGAAGAGCCGAAGAGCACCAGTAGCAATTGGTTGGAGTCTGGCTTCTCCCAGAGATGTTTAAGTGACCAAGAGCAAAGGACTTGGGATGGAAATTAATTTCAGCCTCAGATTCAGGGGTGGTACCATGATATCTGAGCCGGTTTCTTGCCGAAAGCTGCTAATCACACAGTACTGCCCAAATCTGTGCAAAAAGATAGATGCCGTAACATACATTTCTTCAATAGAGTCCAAAGTATCCAGTATCATGCATTTATACCAAAAGATGGGGAAGTGGGAGGGAATTCTCCACGTCTGAGAACTCTGTCAAAGTCTGGCTTTGCTCCTTGTACAAGAGGGAAGATCCCTGCTGGCTGTGGTCTCCCAAAGGTTCTCCCACCCAAGCAGGAATCAAACAGTCCCTTTTCTCTGCTAGAACTGGTAGGAGATAGTAATCTCCAGGAAAAATAAAAGCTAAAGCTCCCTTTTCACATGGTTACCTTTCCCACCCCAAGGGAGTTCCATGCTCAACCACCTCCCCATCTAACATGAGATGTGATGGAGGCCTCAGGACAGTCAAAACAAGAGGAACTGTTCAGGCAACATTTCCTCGGTCTGTGTGCAGAAGATGCCACACAGGTATAGATGCTCCCAGTAACTGAACTGCCTGCCTTGGCTCCAAAGGGAACTTCGTTCCCTTGCCAAATGGATTCTGCCAGCACTTCCGAAGCCCTAACACTACTCTGATTAAAAGGAAGCTAAAAGTATTACATGTTATCTCTTTGGGAAGCTTCTTATAGATGAAACTCTGGAAACAGCCACCTTAATCCCCTGTCCGGTCACTAGTGATGTAAGACCCATAATTGTCACTGCTACTGCTGAGGAGGAGACCTTGAAGAGAACGGCCAAGGCAAGAGGGATGAACTCCTATAGAGGTAGATAGTAGATCCCAGAAACAGGTGGGAATCTCCTTGCAGGCTACAGAACGGCAGCTCCGTGCACACTGTGTAAAACCAGCTTTTTAAGGCAATGGATGAAGGACTTTGAGACTCTCTTCTCTCCAGATTTCCAGAGATGTATTTATCCTGGCCTAAAATAACTGGAACACAGAGGAAGGGAGGACGGCTTGCTGCATATGCCACAATACAGATCAAGTCAAGCGAAAAAGCCAGTGTTGGTGGCACATGAAAAATTAGCTCCCTGAAGCAAAGTAGGCAATGACTTATTTATGCTGGCTGGAAAAAACTGCTTGTTCTATACACTTGTTCTTCTCCTACCTATAGCTCTTCCCAAGTAAGGCTAACTAGCCTGGTGATTTTGCATATCAGATATTTTTATTAGACACAATAATGTTTGTAGATGCTGGCTAAAATAACGTGTGTGAGTTAAGCACTTGTCAGTGAGTCATGGGTTAAGACATGTAACTCCATCCCCAATTATCCTCGTTCTGATAAAGGGAGGAAAAGCAGTGATGAAACAATTGTGTACCCACAGAAAGGTTGTAAGGTCATCTTCTGCTCCATATTTAGCAATGTGAAATTGCAAAACAGCACAATGAATCTGCTTACATTCAACAGAAAAACTGGTGTTTGCCCTAATGTCTCACCTCAAGCACCCGAGAGGGGTTGTATAAAACAAGATAAAGAACTGAATTCTTGTGTCTGTACAAACACCAGGAGCTGGCCCAGCAGTGAGCTGAGATTGATAAAACTGAACTGCTTTCAGCATACCCAACAAGTCTGGTTAGGATCCCTGCCGCTGCCTTTGCTTTGCCTTCTCCATGGCTGAAGTCTCTACCCAACACGCAGACGTGTTGTGTGTGCCCCACCGAACGCTTCATGGCACCACGGTGCACAAAGATCCCGTCCGAGACCCAAGGGCCGTGCAGGGGCAGGACACCAACCGGTCTGTCTGAAACCAGCAGAAAAGAAGCGTAGGGTGACGGCAGCGAGAGGGAAGGGCAAGTGCAGTTGGGTGTGCGATCCCTGTGCCCCATGAAGGGAAAGCTAGTTGAATACTGCTAAAAATCACAGCTGGAAAAAAAGAGTTTTAAACATCTTTACGTGAACTTACCAAATTAGCGCGCTGTTTGCTTTATTGGTTGGAACATCTCGCTACTCACCCAATCATTTCTGGAGCTCTTTCCTTGCTAATGAGTATAATTACTGCCAGTTCAGATAAGCCCAAAGGTAACAAAATAACATCCTTTCCAATTTTTTTAAATTTTATTTTGATTCTCCAAAGATGAGGTCTTTTAAAGGTCATATCTTGACAGAATTCCTTTTTTTACCCCCCTGTTGTGCTAAAACAGATCAGGATTATTGACCTTGACAACAATGCCTGAAAGGTTTAGTGACAATCTATTCTGTATCAATGAGTACATAACACTGCTTTTATGGGCTGGGGTGTTCTCCCGTGCATTTGATAGCAGGCAGATCGGCTTTTCCTGACAAGGCACAGAGTAAAAAGATTTAATGTATCCATCTCGATGTGAATTGGATCGTACCCTCCTGACATGAGATCCCCAGCCCCAGGGAGAGCTGTGCTCGGCGCTGTGTCGCTGCATTAGTCACTCGTAATGGCTACATGAAGAAACAGAGCATGACAAGAGATAGATGATATGGTGAGTGGGGAAATGTCCAGGTTTCCCCAGCCCCTTTGCATTCCCAGACTTTTTAAACATGAAAAGCAATAAAATGTTTTTTAAAGGGGGTTTTTTTTTTTTTTTTTTTTTTTTTTAATGCATGCTTTGCAAAGGGAGATCTTGCACAATGAATAAGGCAGCCATGGGTCCTGTTAAGGATCAAGAACTCTACGTTGGCTGGTTCAGGTGTCTTCAGATTTGGGGTGGAAAAGCAGCTCATCCACTACTGTTTAACTGCGCTTGTGTCCCTGGCTGGTTCCAACAGGGACAGTCCTCAGCCTGTCCATGCTCTTACACCTGCTCTGGGCAATAGGGCCCTCTTAGCTGAATTTTTCTTGTCCTCTGAAATGTTTTCTTCACTGATGCCTGGTCAAACTATGACACCATTCCAAAAATAATCAACAAAAATAGAGTTTAGACTATTAAAATTATTAATTAGAAATTAATTAATTATAAATTAGAGTTTAAACTATAGTTAAAACTATAACTATAGTTAAAACTATAGTATTTGGTGAAACTCTGGCCCAAATGAAGGCAATGCAAATGTGCCAGTGGTGTCAGCAGGGGCAGGATTTCACTTGTTTAGTTAGAAACAGGTTTTGCCAGAATCTTGACTCTTTCCCCTTGAGTTACAGTGATTACTGGGGAAGAGGGGAAGGGGGGTAGAGAGGGGAAAGCACTATAATAGATGAATAGATGAATTAAAAAATCACACAGTGGGAAAACGGACAATGACTATTGTTATTCTGGTGTTTTGTATTAAAATTAGAAAAACAAAACACAAGAAGAAAAGAAGAGAGATGGAAATTAAGACCTTTTTTTAGAATTCACATTTCTCTGGTTTAAGGGGTTATAAATAATCCTCGCTAATGGGGTCAGTTACCTCCCATCATTAGTCTTATCTCCACAATGCCTGTTCCATCATGTCGTTCACTTCAGAGGCAAAAAATTCATCTGGAAAAACAGCAACGCACAGCAGATTTCCCCGAACCCAAGCAGAGAGACACGTTAACCTGCCCTTTCACCGCTCCACCACTGGGAAGTCAACCAAAGCTTTGTGTATTTGGCCTCAGGGTGTCCTCCCCTCTACTACCGTGTCTAGAAGTGGCACGGAAGCATCATGGCAACTCTTTGTGATCTCTTCTGGAGATGCAGGATGGTTGTCCAAGGATCAACAGCTTCTGTATCAGTCCAAGGGCAACTGGTAGATTTAAAACAGCATTTGGAGAGGAAGGGTGAAGCTCACAGCATCACAACCCCCAGGATGGGAGAAATGCTGAGTACAGGTAAACCATTCTTCCCACCTGTGTGGGGACAATGGATGGAACTGGGATGAATGTAGACATTACTGGGCACCAGGGTTTACTCAGAGACCCCTAAAAATCCCATTCCTCTTTCCGTCTCAAGAGAAAGAGCATTACTCTCCCAAGAAAGGATGTTTCTGTATTTCATATTTCACCCATATGAGGTTGTTTGATCCCTGCAGTGGCAGAAGACACAGAGAATTGCCAAAAAAGAGCTTTGATCACGGTAAGCTCGGCTGCATTACACACCTCTGTGCGTGTCAAGGACCACCACCATCGCTTACAACACCAGTCGAGCCCAGCATAGTTACTGCAGGTCTCAGAAGTCCCACTCGGATGGCTGGTAAAGCAAAGTCACTGGCGTTCAGATTCCTACTTCAGTCATTTAAAGGGTAGTCTGCAGACCAAAGGGGCCCTGGGAAAAAACGAAGACCTAGGTTATTTGAAATCCAATCTTGGTTGGAACAAGTCACCGTGGGGTTCCTTTCCTAAGGCAGCCCCTACCTCCAGGTGTTGCTGTGGGAATGAGAACAAAAGGAGGAGGTCGTGGAGGATGAACAAAACCCCCTGAAAGTCAAGGAAAGAATGAGGAGGAAAAGAGAAAAGATTAATCATTCTGTCACCAGCAGACTCCTGAGCAGGCCATTTGTTCTTCCTGCACGAAAAGTCCTTCCTTTGCCATCCCAAACAATCACCTGTCATTTAGCTTGCCTTCAGCCCTTTCCCCCCATTTCAAGCATGTAATTATTTACACCAGGTGCATTGCTCCAACCCATCTCTTGTGACGTCCCCATTCACACGTAAAGGATTGTAATTTGCCGGCCTTCACCGGAGTTTCTTTGTGCAAGCCCCCTACCCCGGGTGTAACGTTACATAGACAAGCGGCGCGGCACAATGGAAAGGGAAATAGAATTTCCCCGGCCAACAAAGGGTATTAGTGCTCCCTGCCTCTAACCCCAGGTGACCGTACAGAGCTGACCGCAGGGTCTCCGGTGACAGAAGGCTTGGGTGGGATAAAAACTGTGAGCACGGCAGCGGTGCCGGCAGACAGCTACACCTGCAGCAGCCCGCGGCTGCACGCGACTACGCTGCTTTGTGCCGTTACCCCCGTAAAACACCGCAGGTGCTATTTAAAGTTTAAATGAATGAAAGATTTTAGCTGGCAGGGTCCTCGGTGCTGATGGAGGGTATTCAACTTGAGCAGCGCTCTCTCCTTTCCTTCCTGGCTGCTAACAGAGATCACCCATCGCTGCTTGATTCAGGCTGCGGGGTCTGGCCTTTTGTGCACCGAGATGCCCCAGACTTTGCTGATGGCTGCATTAGGGATCAGGTGCAGCAATACTGTGAAAACCCAGGTCTCATGGCAGCCGTCACGCTGCCTCTCTGTCCCGCTGAAGCTGCTGGAATTTGCCTGTTGCACCCACACGGGCCAGGGCTGATCAGGACAGATGCCCCTGGGCACTGCTGTAAAACAAATAAACAGCGACAACAGCAAAGAGAGAGGGTCATTTCAGTTTGCAGCTCCTGTTCTTTGATGCGGTTTGATGTAGCAAGTCCAGGCATGGATGAATGGGGGGATGAAAGGAGTCTGAGCGCTCCCCCCTTAGCCCTGGCTATGGAGCACACGTGCCACCACACGCGAGGCTGCTTGTGAGCAAAATCCCTTTTCACCCATCCAAATCAAAGCTGTCTCCTGTCTTTCCCTCCTAGAAAAATCCAAGGTCAGGGACCACGCACAGGTGCAAATAAAACCACTGAGACAATGACGCCAGGCAAACACTCTCCCATCTCTTCTCATCGCTTCTCTTCCCTGAAAAGCATGTGCAATAAGCTGAATGAGTCCTGGATGAGAAATTCCTTCTTGTTGAACTTCAGCCTACATGCCCCAGACTCCATTGTCTCATCGAGACTCAGAGCGGAGGCAGTGGGAGTCCCGGTTGCTTCTTTTCAGAAGTAATTCTGGTTCCCAGTGAAGATGTGGTATACTCTGGCCAAGCTCTTTTGTGATCCTGCCCCAAATTTGCCCTTTTAAAAAAGGAGCAGTCCACTGTTCCTAGTCCAGCCTCCAACCCGCTAGTATATTAATCCCTCCTCCAAATTTTATACCCTTTTCAAACCTCCAACCAGTAGGCCAGAGGGCAGAGAGGGGTGCACCAGGGAAGGGTCACCACACCATGACTCTCAGGTCACACCTGGAAAAGTGGTGCACCCCAGGGGTTGATACAGGGGCTAATACTGTTTAACCTCTTCAGGGGAAGAGTGCACCCTCAGCAAGTTAAAAATGGTGTAAAGTTTGGAGGAGTGATTGACAGACTAGTGGGTTGTGCTGCTGTTCAGAAGGACCTTGACAGGATGGAGAAGCAGGTCAACAGCAATCTCATGAAGTTCATCCAAGGGAAAGGCAAAGTCCTGCACAGGGGACAAACAGCCCCCTGCACCAGCACAGGCTGGGGATGGACTGGCTGGAAAGCAGCCTTGCACAGAAGGACCTGTGGGTCCTGTCGGACACCAAGTTGCCCGTGGGCCAGGCATGTTCCCTAATGGCACAGAAGGCCAACAGCCTCCTGGGCTGCCTTAGGCAGAGTGTTCACAGAATCATAGAATGGTTTGGGTTAGAAGGGACCATCCATGGGCAGGGACACCTCCCACCAGCCCAGGTTGCTCAAAGCCTCATCCAGCCTGGCCTTGAACCCCTCCAGGGATGGGGCATCCACAGCTTCTCTGGGCAACCTGGGCCACTGCCTCNTTCCTGTGCTGAGGACCCCAGAGCTGGATGCAGCACTGCAGGGGGGGTCTCACGAGAGTGGAGCAGAGGGGGAGAATCACCTCCCTCGACCTGCTGCTCACGCTGCTGGTGATGTATTGCCAGCAGGTCAAGGGAAAACCTGCTTTGGACCAGAAGGTTCGCTGGGAACATTGCAGTCACACACTGCTGCCATACACTCTGCACAGACTCTTGAAGATTTCTGGTCCCACCACAAAACCTCAGCCCTGCTGACATCTGCCATGGGAACTCAACAGAGCCCAGCCGTGCAACTCGGGGTTACAGGCAGTGCTGTCGGAGAGATCCCCAGCAGGGAAAGGAAGGGTTGAGTGTGTTCCTGCACATAGAAAAACTAATTTTTAACAATTCTCCCATTTCTTTTGCTTTCTAACCCATTGCCAAATGTACAAAGAAAATTCAGAGGAGGGCAGCAGTACAGAAGTCGCTTCCTCTGAACATCTCAAAAGCAGCAGCTTACAGCAGACTTGGAGAACAGCTTGCTGCTGGCTGCACCAGCAGGTGGCTTTGCTGAACTCAGCACAACCTTCTGCTAAAGCCCCTTCTGCTGTCTGACTTACCCCTGCGAGAGCACCGCTCCTTCTGACACGAGCGTGCCCGTCTTTGCTGTGAAATACACGACTGAGGCACCTTTCCGCTCTTCCTCCAGATGCTTCTGACTCATGCTGATCTACCAAAGATTAGGAAATCCAGCTTTTGAAGTGCTCTGAAACATGTGCTTTAAAAGAAAATAAATTAATTGAAGCAACATTGGTCCGAGCCCTATCACGGCAGAAATCAGACGGAGGCAGAAGGAATGTCCTTGAGCCTTTTTTTCCATGGCTGCCTCGGACCCGCAGGCTGGAGGAGGAAGTGGGCAGATGTTTCAGATGGAGACATTACATCACTGGGTTTTTATATCCTCCATCTGTATGAGCTGTAAGACATAAGTGGGGCCAAGTATAATTATTCCTAAAGAAATTAAGGCATGAGCCAGGCACGTGCACAGCCCCAAGGTGTAGCTGGCAATACAGGAGAAGTTTTGCTTCCCTCGGGGGCAAATGCAGGTCTGTCCCTCCATCCAATTGCCTCCACCTTCTCCCTAGAAACCTGCAGCTACCTGCAGAGCTCCCAGGACACCTGGCCATGCCCAGGACCATCCGTGCCCTCACTGAGCCTGGTGTTAGTTAAATCCAGGAGCACTGGAAAATAATTTTCTTGAGGGATGCTTCTCTTCCAGGGCATTTGAAATAACAACTTCAGCCTTGCTCTTTGATGCAGTAGATATTTCTCCCACGGACAAGTTATTTTAAACTGGAAAGGAACAGTTTAAAAAGGTAACAAAACCTGCCTGTCTCCAGATTGGACTTGATCCCAAGCGCAGTAGGAAATGGGCACACCAGTGGGATGAGGATCCTGTTCAATGTACACGCCCTCACCAGGCTTTTGCTTCCCTGTTTCTCCATGGCTTTCCCAGGTCACCCCACAACTACCCTTAGAGGTTCTCCTCAGCTGCTGAAAAGAAGAGCAGAGAACGGTGTAAGAGGCTGCACCGCACCATTCCTGGAATTTTCAGGTTCACTTGGGTCCCAGACATGACAACAGCACGTCTGTGTGTCCCACCCCACCACCTCTCCCTGCCTGGCTCTCCCAGCAGAGGAAGTGCTGGTTTACAGCCGAAGGGCAGAGTTAGAGATGTCCTCCTCTTGGAAAGGCTTTGACATCCCCAGGTGAAAGCTTTTGCTCAGTAAGAAGCACTACAGCCCGCAGGTGGAGGTTTAGCATGTTGCAACATCCTGATTTTCAGAGCATACAGCAAGTGCAATTTTTTTATGAGAGACTACAGATTTAGCCTGTAGATAAAGAGCAGACCACCAGCTTGTGATTTTATATTAATTTTCTATTAATTCTATTTGATTTTTCTATTTTTTAATTAATTCTATTTTTACATTTTTTATTAATTCTATAGAATTGCTTTTATTTTTTATTAATTCTATAGAATTGCTTTTCTATTAACTTTCTATTATTTTTTCTATTTTGATTTTCTATTTCCTCTGCTATTTTTTCATCATTCTGCATGATAATCAGCTGAGATGAACAGACAGTTCTGGCCTCTTCCCATTGGTTACGTGGCTTTGTTTTGTTTTTCATTAACTTGTTTCTCTTTTTTTTGTTCTGGAAAGCATACCCTGTCTGCAAAGAGAAAGAGAAGGCAAGTGCAGCATTTTGACCCTCAAATTTTTGTCCAAATTTCTACAGCTGAGATGTCTGCACCTTGCCCTCATACATATTTTCTGCTGCTCCGCTCGGCAGCAGCCAGACTCAGTGGTAACAGCCCAGGTCCAGTTCACCACTAACCAGGAGAAAGAGGCTATCCTATTCCAGGACGGCTCCCTGCGAACAGGCAGACAATTATTTGAAGCACAGGAGGACAGAAGGTGAGAAAACTTCAGGCGTGACAGCCTGTTTTACAGGCACTTAGAAGGCTCATTTATAAAAAGGAGATTATTACAGGAAAATTCAGAGTTCACAGCTGGCTGGAAAAATCCTTCAAATATAGTTTCCTTTGACTCTCCCTTCTGCAACAGTTGGGACTCGGTCTGAAATTCAAATTAACTTTCATACCCAGCCTACAATTCCATTTTGTGCCCCAAAGCAAAATTTCCTGCATAATTGTGTGTATTTAGGTCAGTTCTCCATTGTTCGCTTCTGCAGAGAAAACAGCTGATTTGCTAGTGGAGAAAATTCCTGATACAGTTTCCAAAAGCACTTTTGCAATTAGAGATTGTGCTTCTAAATGAGACTGCAATGTAGGCAATGTATTAGCTTGGGTAATGTCTTGAGACTTTTTACGTCTGTTTTTGACAGCAGGGTGACTCCATTTAAACACAGATCGTATTTGACATTTAAACAGGAATAAACTGGCTTGCCAGACTATATTTAAAACAGTAGTTATCCTATTTTCAAACTTCTATCAAATATTAACCATAAGTATGCAATACGTGCAAATATTAATCTAATTAACATTTAATCTAGAGAAATAACACCATCTTTTCCCCTTCTAAGGTTCTTTCTACTGCAAAATTTCCCTAGACTTAACTGGTGTGAATTTCTTTTGTTTCTAAATTTCTGCTGCGAAAAGTACTCTGTTAGTATCCCATAGCTACGTTTGACTGTAAAGCACCAGCCACAAGCATGGACAAATCCATATAACCATTTTAACTCATGCAGGTATCAAATTAAAACAAAATATTCTGAGCTGAGCGTAACGAATAAGACAGCTCTCTTGAATGCTGTGAAGTGATGCTGTGAAGTGATGCCTTTATCTCCCAACAAAGCAAGGAGCATGACTCAAAACATATATTTTCTCTATATCTTAGAGACCCATGTTCTGGTCTTGTGGCTTCAAAAATATTTTGGTGAACATGCTGCCAGAACAGGTCCAAATGGTTTGAACACATCATGCAAAGTCCCCATTAGGGCTGGCATTCAGGGCAAGGACACCAAAGGTTGGGCGGTGGGAAGCCAAAAGCTGATGCTACATGTAGATTTCTAGGCATTAATTAAAAAATCAAATCAAATCTCTACCACCCCACCCCCCCTAGATGCTTGTGAGGGACAACAAAGCGTGGCAGATCTACCTCGGGATGCTGGGAGAGAGGGGAAAAAAGAATCAGGTCAAAGCACACAATATACAAATCCTTGGGATGCCGTAGGGCACAGCACGCAGCGACCTCAGACTGTTTTGAAAATCGATTACAGAAGGCCTTCAGCTGAATGGAGTCAATGACCCTATCTATGCACGGCAAAAGGAAAACAGCCACATCTCCTCTGAGCTAATACGCACGAGGCTTCCTGGCCTCAGATCCTCACCGTGGCTAGCGAAAGGGGACCTTTGGAAACAGCCTCTCCCAGCTGTTCTTCAGACCAGGAGAGGAAAACGTTGGCTTTCTTTTTGCAAAGATGTGATTTCTAGGAGATCAAAACAGATGAACCCCAGTTCTCCTTCTACCCTTCAAAAAACCATCCCCAGCTGTGCTAGGGGTCATGATGTAATAGACAAAGAACGTGTGTAACGCAGGAGCTACAACTGCCTAATGAAATATATGTCAAAACAGACAGCTGGCCTCAAGGCTTGGGCTGCCCAGTGCCTTTGTCTTAAGGTTTTCTCTAGCTAAAAGTACAGGAGAATTAAAACTGGTGAAACGGGGTGAGTTTTATCTGGTATATCCAATTGCCAATGTCCCTTTTTTGCATTTAGGGTTGCACCCTTCAGGATTTGTAACTACTGTCCCGTTAGAGCTTAGACAGCATAAGGCACAACCCACGTGTGAGAACGAAGGGTTTGCTCCCCGTGAGCAGAGCATTCAAACACAGGAGAGAACCCCTGAGTGGGATTCGGGGAGCAAAGACTCATGATGCTCCACCAGACACAGAAAAATAAGTCTTATTGTGCTACTACTTGTGAGAGAACTAGTAAAATTCTCTGTTCAGTGACATGCATCGAGTTTGCTCTCTCCACCAGTGCTTAAAGCACAAAAGACATCTTTAACCTGACAAAGATGAAGGAATTGGCAATAGGGTTGGAGACCATTAGTTCTAAAAAACTTGTAAATCGGAGCACAGGGATGACATTGGTTGAAAGCATTCCCTCTTGAACCATGGAGAACATGACAGACCAGCACCAGTTCACTAGACTAAACACATTTTTCAGGCAACAGAGCAAAACCTTCTGAAGTCAAGCAATAGTGAAGTCAAAAAAATAAAAAAGGGTCAAAAGCAGCTCCATTAATTTTCTTTGTCTTAGCTAATGTAGACTGTACAATTGCGTCTCCCTTTGTTTCTTCTTTCAGAAAAACCCATAGCAACAGTAGAGGAAATGAATTGTGGGTTCAGTGCCACAAAAACATATGAATGGGTTTACTTTTAAGCACGCGAGAAGCTCACTGGCTTCAGCTGGGACTGGATGTTCAGCATATGCTGCAGGGATCTGCCAACGTGGGACCGACCGAGTGGAAATGGACAAAACATCTACATGCCGTCCGACAAGCCGAGACGAGGTATTCACACTACAGCGTGGATGAGCTGCCTGTACAGACAGCGGAAAGAGTTTAGCTATACAGAGTGCACCTAGGAGCCTCAAACCCTGTCAGACCAGTGGTGTAGAAAGCAAGCACGCACTATTCCTGAAAATCCTGAAAGTGATTCCTGGTATCCTGCCAGTCTCCAGTTCATTACTGGGAGTCAACAACAACCAACTGGAGGGTGACTTCACTTACTTATTCCAATTGTATAAGTCTTCTAAGATAGCTGAAGTGAGCATTTAAATCCTCCAAATAAACACAACATTGCAACAACAGCAAAAAAATCCAAAACCACTCCGAAGCGCACACTTCAGGATACTTATAGTATGAAGTAAAACATTAGGATTAAGACTGATTTAAGCTGTGTCACTTCATATTCCTCAGGTAGCAGACTCGCACTGTATCTATGACAGGGGTGAGCACTACAAAACCAATAAATTATTCTTCTAAAGGAATATTTCAAAAGGCTTCTGGTCTTCTGGAAAAAAATAATTTGGATAAGTAGGAAATGCAGAAAATAAAAAGCCACAGCTACAAAAGACCTGGAGGACAGCCATGCCCCAAAATCCTTTTCCTACTGCCTAGATCTTAGCCTACAGACTCCACAGGTTATTTTAAAAACAGACCAGAAAAGCTTTTGTTTCCTTAAATGCCTCTTTTAAAAAAAAAAAATATATATATATGCTTGTAATATACCTTGAATCATTTTGTTGAGGTAGGTGTTTTACCCTGTACCTTCTTGCAGTTTATGGGATAGGATCCAAGTTTCCAAGGAAGGTTATACTTGGTGTTCAGGAGCCAGCAGCAAACTCTGACGTACGATTTCAGAGTAAAGGGGAAGAGCCATGATGCTGTTTTGGCAAGGTACAACTTCCTAAAGAGAATCAGCAGGACACAGTGTCACAGACACTGCTACTAGTAAGCAAAAAAAGTAAAGAGAAGAAAATACATATAGCTAATTGTATTTACTTCATACCTGCTCTACTGTGCAAATAAACTCACGAGTTTAAATGTCTATTCAGAAAACTTCTAATTCAAGATAAGTCTAAATGGTAGGTCGCAGCAAAATTTTCAGTCCTGTTTAAAAGGATTAAAAATCTGACTTTTTTCTCAGAGGATGAACACCGGAAAAAGTTGGTAATTGGGAAAATAAATCCTTCTCACAGCTGCGGCTCATAGGTAGGATCTTTGGAAGGCTGCAGATAATTTTAAGTTCTCCCATTTCCAATAAAAACATTGGAAAGTTTGCACGAAAATTGGTAAGTACAAATTAACTTAATCAATGCAGGAATTCTCATTATACGAGATGATTATATGAGATGAACTTCAGTCCTGTAAGCTGAAAAATGAGAGCCATACACCCAGTTCACCAAACTCAGAGCCTCTCGTGTAAGCGTATTTGCAGGGATAATTGTCTTGATTACTTCTATCAGTAACTGTACACAATTCCTCTTGCTCCTCTTCACCAAATTCACCTTCATTCTTTCAGAATATCACATTAGAATAAACTCTTATATTCTTAAAAATTGCTAAATCTAAAATTGAAAGCAGTTAAATTATTTAATTAGGCTTTAGGGTTCTCAGTCTTTTAAAAATCAGCTGATGTAAATGCTGTCTGCTGAGTGTCAGCCACAACGAACACGCGAAGTCAGCTTTACACTTCTATCTAAACAGCTCTGATGACATTCACATTTATTATTACACATCAAGATTAAAATAAAACATTTAAATCAACCAACTATGCTATTCAGAGGTGTATTATTCTTTGGCTTTAAGAAAGAATACACCAAAATGTAAATTTCCAATTAGAAGGAATAAAACATCCTTTTCATCAACTTTGAGCTAGAAAACAAAGGGATACACTTTGTCTCCCACGTTTGCTCCACTAAAGTGAACCACAGCTAACAGTCAATCATATTGTGGCAATTTCAGGTTTTTAATCCACAGAAAATATTGCCTCATTTTGCTAGACAAAGCAATAGTTCCAATTTTTAATCCTTAAAGGGATGGGGCTGAATCTTTAGAAAAGACAAGTTTGCTCCAGGTCACAGGCGAGAGCAGAATACCCTCCCGGCCCCTTCCCTGGTTTCATGAGTCCATGTCAGCATCCTACCAGCTCTGTCTATAAGGATTCCCAGGGGAAACAAAATGTGAACCGATAACATACAGGCTCATTTTCCCTCCAAATCATACAGACTAAAACCATCGTAGATTTATTTTCATCCTTTAGCATCCTCAAATTCTTACAAATTTCATTATGAAAGTCCATCCTGTATTTTACAGTACTGAATCAGGATGGAAGATATGAACATATTTTCTTCTTGTGTGTGTGACCTCGTTTTCCACAATTTGGGCATCCTGATTGCTCCTTAGTGCCCCTGAAAACCCCAGACCGAGCGGCCGCTGGGGAACACTGCGGCTGGAGCCAAGCACATGCTGCCTCATCTTGGAATTTCAACATATGAGGGGAGAAATGGGGAAAAGGGGGATTTTAATTACTGTAACAAATGATCCAAATGAGCACTCAATATTCCGTTTTAATAAAACCAGCCCGAATCAGAAAACTGAAGGAGGCCAGAAAAGTTTGTATATTGTCAATAGAACAGATGTGGAAATGGTTTATAGCATACCACTCAAATACACACACACAATGTCATTGCCTGTTTTATTTAGTGGAATCACTTTTGTAGATTAGAAATATTTCCAATTCCCGGTTACTCCAATGCAAGCCTCCACCATCGACAGGCATAACGCAGTTTGTTCAACTGATTCCAAACCAAAAAAAAAAAAAAAGAAAAAGAAAAAAAAAATACAATCATGCTGATTAAGTTAGAAACTAAGTTCACACATTTTCTTTGGGACCAGGAATCTGTACATAGTACAAAATATACATTTATTGAACTTTCTGTAAACACACAGTTTGAATTGTGTAAAACTGTAAATAGTGGGTGAACTAAGTGGAGAAAAATTTATTATATACTGTTATACATTCTACTTAAGGAAAATAGTTATGCTCTTGTATATTACTCTGTTAAATTTATAAATTCCATAATGAAGCTGTGTAATCTGCAAACATGCTTTTCAAGCTTAAATCTCTCCATTCGAAACACACATTTATACAGGTCATCAATGAAAAAAGGTACACGTTCCACAAAATAGATATAAAGAGGTCAAGAATTTTCTAAAAAGACAGGCACAGCATGTCACTACAAACGAGACTCGGATGATACGACGTGGAGTCAATTCCGTGAGAAGACAGGTGAGAACTCTCTAATTCAGCATGTTTGTACGCGGTCTCAGTAACAAGACAGATGCTAGAAACCAAAATCTCTGCTTTGAATGATTGATAAAGCAGCCAGTTTGGAAATCACACCTCACACTCTTCAAATATCCAGTATTCCCTGGCTAGGAGAATCTCGGCTTTTGTCTCCTATTAACGTCGCTATATTTTTTTTTTGTCTCCTATTAAATTCATCGCTAATAATTTAGTTTTCCAAGTAGTGAACTACCCGGCACGATTTGCCAAGAACATTTGCCTAATTCAGCACTTACTCCAAAAACTAGATTCCTGGCACCAAAGAGTTAGATCTGGTTAATAAATACAACTTTACTCTTGGTACTCAAGGTCACTGCGAATCACACCATCAGCAATAAAACGTATACTAGGAAATGCCAAATTCCAGCATCAAACAGCTTCATGGCATCAACCTGCAGAATGTGGGGCAACAGGTACTGAAGCATCTCACATACCAGGGACGCTGCTGTATAATGCCCAGTGTCCAATTTAAGAGTCTGGAAATTTCAAATTGCAGCAGACTTGCCAGTCTAGCATCAAACACTCAGCAAGAATAAAGAGTTCCCCTAAAAACATCAACAAAGATCCTTTCAGTAGGTCCATCACTGGACATGGAAATGATGCTATGTAAATTCAGCACATTTATTCCTGGATTTTTAGGGTCTCTTTTTTTTTTTTCCATCCCAGGTAACTCATTTTGGGTTTCATCCTTTTATTTATTCTTTACAGCTAAAAGCACTACATCAAAGACCAAACCTCTTAAACTGTGCCCTTCTGATGTTTTAAAAAAAATGCTGACTTGCACGTTTAAAGAATCACGAAATTGTTATCTCCCATTAATCTAACATTTTGCTTTAATGTTACCACCTTCTTCCCTTTGGCTTTGAAAAGTTTTTTCAAACCCGAAACTGAATAAGGATTACATTTCTTTTTCATTCCGGGAAAAGTGGGACAGTTAAGGCTCCAACAATACATGTGCAGACTTGATATACATTGTGAGTGAAACTCCATCAATGCCAGCAGGATGTAAAGTACGTGCCCGATTTTCCAGAGACTATCTGAATTTAATTTTCCCCTCTAGTCTGAACAAAAACACTGTGCTTTAGCCTGAAATCCCAACAGTGAAATGAAATGGGCTACTCGGTATTTCCATTGCTCAGACCGGGTTGAATTCAGTAACACAAGTGAAATTAAACTCTGGACCTCAGTCTATAGGCATTGACAGAAGTAAAACCGTGTAATGTTTTATGACCCGCCAGCCTCAGTTTTCTCATTTTTCTTCTCAAAGATATTTCTCAAAAGAAACAACAATGGCACCTCCTTCAACTCCGGAGCCTTACTCACAATACGCATGGAGAGTCCTGTCCACTTTAGCTGTAAAAAACCCATCAGCTCTTCAGAGCCATACAGTTAATGGAAGCAAAAACGAATTTCAGTTTTGGCTCAATGCTATTGAGCAAGCCGAGAAGTGCAGATGTAGTGCTCTTGAAAGAAAACGTTACTACCCGACACAGCACTCACCCTTGCAAATAAATGGTTGGTTACACAGTAGTAAGGACCATTGGTTCTATTTTTCTTTAAGAAAAAAAGAAAGAAGTAGACGTCTTGTGATATTTTAAAAAGCATTTGGGCAGGAATCGGTACAAGTTAAGTGTAAAAAATCTGTCTAGGCATAAACCAATGTATACTCTAGAAATCTGACCTGTCACCCCACCTCTACTGGAGTTTTGACACTTTCAGAATAGAACTATTTCATTAACTCTGTAAAAGGCATTTTTAGAGTTAAGCCCACTTTCCCAAATCTTGTGGTTGCAAAGGTTAGGGGCTTTGTAGTAGTTGTTGCATTTAAAGCCAGCCTCCCCCAAACCCCTTCCCTAAGACACCGTTATCACTCCTGTTCTCCTAGCTTGGCAGCAAAGACTTCAGAAGAATGCCTACAGGAGAGGAAAAAAAAAAATAATCTGGTTTATTGTTACTCAAAAGGAACATCAAATAAAAGCATAAAGCAAGGAATATGCATAAAGCCCAGGTCACTATAGGTCAACAGCTCTAACACAGGAGATTAAAACTTCAGACATTTTTTTTACGGATTAAGTAAACATTAGACATATCTGTAGATTTTTCTGGGAATGAGTTTTCAGTGGGAGATAATGTAAACTCATCTTTTAGCATGCTGCATGTTCTTTTCTCTACTTGAGAGCCTTCAGTGGTCTCTGAGAAAAGGAAAAGCTTTAAGTTTTCCTATAGCTTCTTGAACTTCTGTGACCAAGTGCCACAGCCCAGGCGACTGCTACCTCATTCACAAAACAACATGATTAAGCAAAACAGTGCTTCAGAAAGAGCTCACCGAAACATCGGATTCTCTCATCAAGATTTCACAGACGGGACAGTAAAAATACTTAGGCCAAGGCTGTTACTTTTAAATTTTGCTCCATTTTTACAGCTTACAGCAGGAACCACATTCATTTTATGTACTACAGCATCCGAAAAATTCACCTGTGGAGCCTCTTTCTACCACTTGAGAGTTAAAAAAAAAAAATCTATCCAGCCAAGCAGAAACTTTACACCCTGTATTGGTACATAAAAGCTGGGGTTACGATCATCTCAGACACACGTAGCTGTAGGAACAAGGAGCTATACTAGTTATCTAGGAAATTATTTTCACAGCTCACGAAGCCTGGCACAGAGTAACAACTCTGTTTTCTACAGAAAGTTCTACACAGCTCTGCTGTTTCTGAACCTATACAAGGTACATCAGGTTGTACTAAAATACTGTATTTGCCAAAGGCTAACGTTCTAGCCTGTTACAGATGTGGCCAAGTTTAAACACCAAGAAATTGAAATACAGCAAGTCATTTGCACATAAAAACAATTCAAGGAGGCGCAAGCAGAGATGGTGAACATCTCAGCACAATGAAATCCTGATGTATGCTGAAATAAGATAAACTGTACCAACCATATCATTAACCTAGTTGTGGCACCCATGTTGCCTATCCCACAGGACAGAGCTACATCCATCTAAAGCGAACAGAAAATAAGTTTGTCAGTATGGAATTCATACACAAGACAACACTAAAATCAAAGTCTCACGATCCCAGTTTTAAGAAAAAGAACGTTTACCAAAGCAAAATATTTATCTTGAGTATAAAGTGTAGAAATACCTGCAAAGGCCTTGATACTCCCTACACAGGTCAATCATTTATCTGCGTTTGGGGTGTGGTTTCCCAAACGGTGGCAGAAGGGGTGGTATAACCATTGCTCCCTGCCCTGCACCTTTCCCTAAATCTAGCTACGGGATGCTAGTACACCAATTTACCCAAATCTGAAGAGTACAGATTTTCTTTTTTTTTTTCTTCCTCCTGAGAGCAGCAGGAGCAGACTCACAGCAATAGTTCCGTCTTGATATAAGTTGATAATGAAACCACATCCTTATTTCATAAATCACTAAAAACCAAAATGCAATAGGGAAGTCTATCCTACCCCAGCACAACAAATGAAGACAGGATTCTTATCAAGGAACCAACTGCAGTGAAAACTGCTCCCTAATCTTTTTTTTAAAACACCTTTTTAAGTTTCCAATTCCTGAACTAAGCAAAATGGCTCAGGTTTTAACCTACATAGCTGAGACAGTACCAGCTTTGCAATAAACAAGTTAATGGCTGCTGAAGTCAGTTTATGATAATTACATGTTAAAATGATTAGCATGAACTATCAAGGTAAGTGCTACCATTACTCATCTGCTGCTTAATATTCATCATGTACCTCCATAGTAGGACACAACCCAGGATTACCGCAATTCGGCATAGCACCAAGTAGATGAAATTCTCTCTCTGATCCTGACTTCTGTTGGAAGATTACAATGAACGATGGCCACGCATCAAGGTCTTTGTGGTGCTGCTTCCTTCGTAACTCGCAGGGGACCTGCAGATTTCTGCTCCACCACATGTACGGGGGACTCTTGACACAACAGATTTACGAAGGCTTGAAAATCTAGGGCCCTACTTAATGTAATTGCATTTAGTTAATCTAACGTTGGTTTTAAAGCACATTTTAGAAGCCTCTGTCTTGAACATATTTCAATGCTGAATTAGTGAGAATTATTTGAAACAGCTGTCTATAAAGCAGTACAGGTATTTTCCCAGAAAGATCAGTGAAACATTTAATCTGACTACAACAAAACTCACAGAAACTGAAGCCAGTGAAGCTGTCAAATGCAGAAGGAAAACAAAGTTGCATGGCATACGAAGCAAAGTAGCTTTACAAACGTCATTTCCTTTTAAAAACAAGCAAATCGGAACCGTCCTATTTAAAAATACATCTTTTAACATCACACAATTTTCATTTTTGTCACACAGGAATCTTTTTCCGAGAGGGAAATAAATAGCACACAATACTTTAAAAAAAAAAAATTGAAGCCTTTCGCCTGAGGTGGTAATGTTTTTAGCATTTAAAAAAAAAAGTTTCTGGTGCAAGAAGGAGATGCACAAAGGTGCAAAAGTGCCTTTTTATTTTCAGAGCAGTGAAGAGTACAGCTTGCCTCTTTTCTAGGATGCTTTATATACTTAATTCGTATATTTTGTAATCAAAATCTGTATCTAAAATGGCAGTGTTTATGCATACATCACAGATTCAGTGCTCTGACCTCATCAAAACGCTGAACATAGGCGGGAGAGAGAAAGGCCTGAAACGGGCTTTCTTCCGCTACCCTCAAATCTAGTTACATTGCCTGTAGCAACAGCAGAATTAGTTTCTTTCTAACCTTTAGGAGACCTCCTAAGAAGAGGCTTCAAATATATCATTTGTCACTGAGACAGTTTAAGTGATTACAGTCTGAAGTATGGCTTTTCACACCACAGTTTTGCTTACGATTTTTAAAGTCTAAAACTCAAAGGTTCCACAGTCCAGTTCAAGGTTTTGCAGTTTCCAAAACTAAACTTTAGTCTCTATGAAAAAGGACAGAACTTCATCTGCCTAGTCCAAAATTACGTTTAGCTTTTTGCACTAATACGCCATGTATTATTAACTACGCTTGTTAATTAGGTGCCTGTGAAGCTATAACTTAACATTATTATAGTTTTGCACTCTACAACAAAATTAGACATTTTAAGCATTTATTCATAGGTAGGTAAGGAACTGGTTCTTTAAGCAAAAATTGCTAGAAATTTATAAATACAAATAGTGCTTATGTTTTCTTCATTCATGCTTGAACAGATTACAAACTGAATACAATGAAGTTACGTTTAAGCACCCCACATAGACAAGAGGGATAAAAGAAAAAAGTTTGCTGGAATATACTATACTTAGTTCGAAGACGCTATAAGTTACTTTTTCACTGTTCAGTGTTCCCTAACTCTGCATTAGTTTTAAGGCTATATATACAAATATGTATATTTCAAAGTTAGGGAAAGACAAATATAGCAAAATGCATTGTACTACATTTTCCTATCAAAAAGTAATTATACACCAAGTTTTGATTCTGTTTAACTGCAGTAAATGTTACAATCTACTTGTTTTACTGATTTTCCTTTTGGGGAATCTGCTTACTAAACGAGTAAACTACATATTAAATACAATACTCTCAACCAAAAAGACAATACAAGGTGCACAAAACAGCAGTTTTGCAAACACGACTGACTTGAAGACTTAATTTTTGTATGCTCAATGGGAGAAAGCTAAGCTTAAATCAAATTAGTTTATTATCTTATAAAATTTTAAATTAGAATTTTAAACAACGAACAGTTAAATATTGTCAACATGCTATATCTC
>VZTO01017852.1:1768-22546 GCA_013400615.1 Syrrhaptes paradoxus
CTGCTTTGAGTAAATTTAAAATAGGTACAGATGGTTTCAGCAATCTTCTTCCTTATTCCCTTTATGTTCAGAATATAATCCTTAAAACATATCCAAAATGAATAAACATTTACAGGTTTAGATCAGTCTTCCAACTTTATACTTACTTTTCTGATTTCCTATAACAAGAAAAGTAATACTCACCTGGGCTGAAAGCAGAACAAACTTCTTAGGTGGCAGCGTGTGTTGCTGCACAACAACAGGTGAATCAGTTATTGGAATAATGTCTTTGTTTAGTGGTGTTACGATCTTCTGAACTTTATAATCATCAATAGCAGAAAGAGCCCAGGAATGTCCATCAACATGGGTGGTCATCTGAACATCACATAGATATTTAATCAAAGTTTGGTAACAGACATGGATTTTGTACATGCATGATGATATGTAAAACATGGTAGTAAAGATATTCCAGTAAACCATGTATGCCAACAATGAAGAACTGCTGCTCAAGAACGAACTACGGTTTGGTTTGGGAAACCTAGCTGTCTGTTACTATCAAATACTTTGGAAAAAAGCGAGGGGTTAGCACTTGGGATATTCATGTGTAAGTTTTTGCAGGGAAGGGATCTGGAGCAATTACAATGCTCCTTTGTAAGTTATTAAAACAGCAGATAAACCAAAACCTGACTTTGAAATTTCTTACTTATACACTCTCTCCATTCACTCCAACTCTGCCATCGCTCCTCAAATAATACTACTTTTGACATCACTATTCTACTTCAGTAGAAGACTTCATACTTCCTTCAGAGCTGGAATACATTAAATATTCTCCCTGAACAGACACATAAGGCAACTAACCTTCTCCAAACCCCTCTTACAAACCCACTTATGTAGCAATTAGGAAAATCAGAAGAAAAACATGAAATAATGAAGAGATTATCATGTCATGGCATATCAGTTTAAATAAAGAAACCCAGAGTCCCTAGCACCTACATTTTAAACAATCTTTGCCAAATTTTATCCTCATCAAACACACACCACTATGGACTGTGGACCTTGTCTTCTTGTGCTTGTACACAATATGCAGCATGCTACAGATAACGATATTTTCCAATATGTGAATTAGAAGTCTCAGAAGTCAAGGCAATTGCTTTTGATACATAGCTTGCATCAAGCTAGAAAGTATGGCTGAGCTAGGAATTCCTACTAAGAGATCAGTTTCCATTCACTGACAAAAACTCATACTAATTTTTTTTTTCTTTGAAGCGTATTAATTAGTGGCTCTGCAAGTGTTTCCAAACTCCTCATGAAAGTTTTCTGTGAACTACCCATTTCTTGCAGATAGTATAATTCAATATCTGTTATAAGAAAGGAAAGCGTAATATTTAGATTCCATCAAAACTGTATAAAAGTTTGCTTTAATACCTGTGTTTCCATCATTGGCTTTTGAAAAGGAAAAGAATCATGATTGATACACCACAGGATGTCATTATCCTCATTTTCTGAAGCTGCCATCAGGAGGACCCCTAGCAAGAACAGTGATCTTAAGTTTGTATTAGATGCAATAATCATGCATTAGATGCAAATTCATTCCTTATGTAGTAAAATTCTGTCTTTAAGTCCTAGTTAAACAATTTGAGCAGCAAATAATATCTCCTGGTTTCATATGTCACAGTGTTCTTCAAAAGGTCACTTTTAACACCATTTGCCATCTACTCTAAAAGGCACAAACAAAAATTGGCCTAAAATAGGTAGAACATGGCTCAAAAATTAGATGTTTAAACAGATCATGGATGAAAAAACATCCAGAAATTACTTCAAGGATAAAAATCAGTATGTATGACTAAAAGAGTCAGCAACATGGAAATATTTCCCTTATGCATTTCTGCAGCACTTTTAAAAATTCAGCCTACAGTCAGAAGTGACATCAAGCTGGAACCATCCGGCAGCTGTTTGGTACCTTATACAGTATCAGTAGCTAAACGAGTTAAACAGTAAATAGTTAGCACACGCTAAACTCAGCATGAGAGGCACTGAATAGGTAAGAAGCCTATTCTATCCCCTGCTTTCAAGAACTAATCACACACGCTAGAGACATGTAGGTGAATTTGAACACATTAAGGCTATTTTATAGGGAGATTAGAAGAAAAAAAAGTTGACCAACCCAGTAACAGAGTTCTCTGCTCAAACACTGCACCCTGCAGAAGGCCTAAATTCTGAAAAATATTACAACCTTCCACTTCCAAAACCCCTCCCATTAACACACAGAAGCCATGCTTAGTTCTCAGTTTTTCTCACTGCTTCTAACTCTCCAGTGTAAAAACAGTGTGACAGTGATTGTCACAAAAAAACCACCAAAACACATCCTCATCTGAGACGTGTTACACTGCTTACCTTTGCTATAAAGAGCTCTATGAACCTTTGCGGGCTTCTCCACATTAGAAGAAGCTGAAAAACCAGGTGGCAAACGGACATGAACCAAGGTTAACATGGAGGGACGAGCTGTTGGATGTTTAAATTGTGAAGTACTAAAATACAGTCGTACACCTGAAAAAAAGATAAAAAATAGGTCACAATTTTGCGGAACTGTGTGGATGCTATTTATCAGTTCAGAAGTGGGGGGAATTAGCATTGCTTTCCTACCTGCATGTGTGATTGCTAATAGCTGACAGTCTATGGATTCAGAATTTTCAATCACTGCTATTTGAACAATAGGCTTAAATACAGAACGATCTATTGTTCTAAAAAAAAGAACAAAAAAAACCACACTAAAAACCAAAACACACCTCAATCAAAAGAAATAAGCAAACAACATTCTTCAAAACTACAGCATGGAATTATTTGCCTTAAAGAAATTTGCCTCTTACATTAATAATTGTCATAAAAATATACCTGGCAATGCTTCCAGCAGCAGAAACTATAGCATTTTGTGAAAGAGAAGTAACCCTCGTCATCCCTTGACCATCTTGTCCCAAATCGTAAACCTGCAATTCAACAATATAGCTTAGTGATTTATGGTTGAATTAATTAATATAGCCTCACTTATCAAGCAGCAACTAAACTACTTCTACTTCACCCTCCTGTTTCCATATAATAGAGTGGAAGACCAAAAGGCTACTCCTTCCTCAGAAGTATTTTAGGTCTGAAGAACACACTTTGTTACTAAAAGATAAACTGGAATAATATCCTCACATACCTACAGAGAATTCAGAGGTACTGAGGAAAACTGAAAAAGTTATATACAGATTAGAAACATAGCTAACAGTCATTAGAAATTACATACTTGCAGCACGCCTTTTTCCGAGCGGGTGTATAAGATGTTTCGAGAGTTGTCAACGGCAATTTGAACTACAGGATCTGGGGAGGCGGATGAAAAAGGGAGAACCAGCAAGTCAACACTGGATTTGGCGAAAACAAATTTAAACAGAATATCTATAAAATTATTAATTTAACAAAAATCACAGGAGTCCCACACAGGACTAGTATCAGAAGTGATAAAAACAGCAATCAATTTCATGCAATTACTAGTAAGACAAAGAAAAAATAATGAGCAAACAATTGTACAATGATTTCAAACTAATTTTTCACTGAACAGTGAAACAGGGAAAATTATTTACTTAAAGATTCTACTATTCGCAGTGGTCCCACTAAGCACGTATTAATTTTGCACTATGGAACACTAACTTTATTCATGAACGTCAAACTTCCCAGGCTTTGGTATCTATATCCTGAACTAGACACATAAACAAGTGACCTGATTTTTATAACCATTAACCACTGCAAGCTTGATTGACAATAACTAAATGTTCTGAATGAGGAATCAACTCAGGCTTCTTCCTAGTACTATTTAAAAGGTTACATTAAATTATTGGGTGCTTTACCATCAGTACTTACCATCCTCTGAGAACGTGAACTGTAGTAATGAAGGAATAAGAAAAGACAGCGCACTCTTTGAATGATTAATTTTTCTACAGCGCTGGCTAAACCAGCCTGCTTCAGCCTACAATTTAAAACAAACACACCATTGAGAGAAAAAAACAAAACAAAAACTAAACTAGTAGTTATATTAAAAACGTCATTAACAGGACAAATATGAATACAAGTAAAAATCTAACTACACACTACTGATTTAATTGAAAATGTACTATTCAATTGAAAGAAATATGTGATCATTAAAAATAAATTTTACATAAAAAATGGTGCAGGATGCCACAATTTTAATTTTCTTTATGAAGTTGACCAAAGTTGTGTTGCTGTTCCTCATATAATTACTACTTCTTCTAACGCATCAACACTAAGATATCAGAGCCGTTGTGCAACCAAGCCATGCAACATAATGATAATTATGGAAGAAAAAAAGACAGCAAACCTGACACGTTTCAGAACTCTTAGTGCCTAGGTCCCACAACCATGAAAGAATGAAAAACGCTTGTATGTAAAACATATAGTCACCTGGTATGCTACTTCATATAAGCAGCCATCTTTTCCAGCCAAAAAGATACGCCCATTATCAGTGGATGTTATTGCCAGAATGTAAGTATTGTCAGTAGGAAGCGAATAGAGAGGGTCTGGTAGCAGCTGCATTCCGCCAGACATACTGTCATTGAGCGATCCAGTACCTTAAATAAGTAAATAAATTATCTTTAGTCTTTAAGTTGTTCTAGTAAGTATTACAAGTCTGTGATAAGAAGCATTTCAGAAAACAGGAAAAATTACAGAAAATTTCATAATTACTAATGATTACTAATTAATCGTGATGTCTAAAATACAGATTTTTACTTTTGTCTCTTTCACATCAAGATAGTATAAAAAGACAACAAATAACTGTAATCCTCTCACTTTCTCCAAACAATTCTGTATTTTCTCTACTAATACGTATGGCATAAGAAATGGTATCGGATTCTCAATCTCAGTGGTTTGAAAACAAATGCCAACAAGTTTAATCAACCATATTCACCAGTTCCAAGATTCATGTAAATCTCTCTCTCTCCAACATGCTGTTTAATTAAGTGGAGTACCTGTTTCAAAAGCTTTTTCTGTTAAACAGGTGAATAATACCACTCAATGCTCCTATGGGAGTCCAGGATCCAGCAAGTGCACACCCCATAAAAATTATTTCCTCCTGTCACATGATATAAAAATCAGCAAGGTGCTTACCACACGGTCTTGTTTTTCTTTTTTTTTATTTTTTATTTTTTAAATGGCTGCTAATAATATAGCCACATATACTTGTTAATGTACAACCGAGAATGAAGGGAGAAGAGGATTACCTGCTTGTATATTAGAACAACTGAGTCCTAAAATCACAATATCCACAGGGGTAGCCAGAACAAGTAAGTGTCGTACATGAGGCTGGAAGATACCTGAGGAAGGAGGGAAAATAAAATTTTAGTTTGTAGCCAACCTCTCAGATCATGATGATGTATCCAATACATTCACTGGAAAGACACACTGAGTGATTACAGGCAATAAGTTATATTTAAGACCTAATGATCTGTTGAACTCTAGAATTAGAAAGGAACATCAGTCAACAGTTTGGCTTCCAGTTATAAATGTGCTTCTTTTAAATTTAATCCTATTGCCAATTCAACTTGGACTTCAATGTTATCTAAGCAGTAGCTACCAAAAGAACTGGTAGGGATAGAAACCAGGATCTCATGGAAGTTACCATTTGGATGTGTAAATTTATAAACAGCACAAATGTTAAGAGTACAATGTGGCAAAAAAATGCAAGCTTATCAAAATAAATGATTGTTAAACTACATATTATTTTTGGCTTGTAACTAATTTCATAATGTTTTTCAAAACCAAAAAAAACCTCATGTATCTTGTGTATACATATATACACACACAAACCACAGATTTTCACACATACATATATAAAAAAAAACATATACAGAAGGTTCAGTAATTGCCTAATTCTAGTCACTGTCATATACCCTTACCTCCCTTTGGCTTTACAAGACCCACTGCAAGAATAGTTTCACTAAGGCCATCAAAATAAGCCAAATCTCCCCTGTCAACAAACAAGAAAAAAAAAAACACCTGCATAAAACTTGTCACATAGTACCACATAATAACAAAGTAAATAAAATCATATTCTGTATATTTAAAAATTATTCATAAACTTATTTTAACACTCTGGAGCCATCTACATCTTTTGCTTTGGATGAAAGCAGGTCCAGCAGAACGGAATCACAGATATGTTTCAGAGCAAAAGTATCCAGGCAATCATTTGAGCTGCTGGGTGCACCTATAGCTGAGTTTCAAACCTGAAACCAAAGGGCAGTACTTTGTATTTTTTGATTTTGTTAATTCATACAGTCTACTCTGAATTACACAATGCAGCATCTGCAATGCTGATTAACATCAAGAGGAAGGAACCCACACATTTTCCCCCCTCCCATGAAAATTATCTACAGTAAGAATTTCCAGCCTCCTCCCTAGCACCTTATGATTAACACCATGAAGTGTTGTTTCATTTGGAGAATGTATTTAATATGCTGTGACACATTGTAAATGTACGGATAGGAGCTACATGAGCCACAATCTGAACTTTATTGTTCTTGAGGAAATGCAACAATATTTATAAAATAATTCTTACTAAAAGAATTCCTACTATATAGGCAAATAAAGAAGCAAATCTGCAAATTATAAATAGATCACTGCCACTTGAAAATATAATGAAATTATTTTCAGTGTTATGCATCCTTAATATAAGCTAGGCAGGAGAGCTTCAATCACAATACTTCAAGGTACTAATGCTGTATTACTCACTGTTGTGGGAATGACTGGCCACTGACATGCATCAGAGTACTACTAAATCTACTTAGAAATGTTAAGCAATTAGTATATTTTTTTTCTATTTTTTTAGCATAAGCAAAGCCCTACCATAATTACACCAGTAACTTCAGGATGTTAGCTATGTCTAACCCTAATCAAATGCCATTTCCTTTATTTCATCTAAAAAGATTTGTCAGCAATATTACTAACCCTTAAAATCCTTAAACACTTACTATTCAAATGTTTTATTAAAATGTAAAAAGAATAAAGACAAATGGGCAAACCATGCCTGACAAATTTAGTGGCCTTCTAGGATGGGGCTACAGCATTGGTGGATAAGGGAAGAGCAACTGACATCATCTACCTGGAACTGTGCAAAGCATTTGACACAAGAATGTTCCACATGACATTCTTGTCTCCAAATTGGAGAGATATGGATTTGCCAGTTGGACCACTCAGTGGATAAGGAATTGTCTGGAAGACTTCACTCAGAGAGTTGTGGTCAGCAGCTCAAAGTCCAAGTGAAGACCAGTGATGAGTGGCATTCATCAGGGGTCAGTACTACGGTACTGGGACCAGTGTCGTTTAACATCTTTGTTGGAGAAATGGACAGTGAGATTGAGTGTACCCTCTGGAGCTGGAGACACGCTGGAGGGAAGGGATGCCATCCAGAGGGACCTTGACAGGCTTGAGAGGTGGGCCCATGCCAACCTCAAGAAGTTCAGCAAAGCCAAATGCAAGGTCCTGCACATAGGCTGGGGCAATCCAAAGCACAAATACAGGCTGGTCAAAGAATGGCTTGAGAGCAGCCCTGAGGAGAAGGACTTGGGGGTGCTGGTTGTTGAAAAGCTCAACATGAGCCGGCAGTGTGCACTTGCAGCCCAGAAAGCCAACTGCGTCCTAGGCTGCATCAAAAGAAGCATTAGCAGCAGGCTGAAGGAGGTGAATCGCCCTCTCTACTCCGCTCTCCTGAGACCCCACCTGGAGTACTGTGTTCAGATGTGGGGCCCCCAACAGAAAAAAAGACATGGAGCTGTTGAAGAGAGTTCAGAGGAGGGCCTGGAGAAAAGAAGGCTCCGGGGAGACCTAGCAGCCTTCCTGTACTTCTAGGGGGCCTATAGGAGAGATGAGGAAGCACTCTTTATCAGGGAGTGTAGTGATACGATGAGGGGTAACAGTTTCAAGCTGAAAGAAGGCAGATATAGATTGGATATTATGAGGAAGTTTTTTACTGTGAGGGTGGTGAGACACTGGACAGGTCGCCCACAGAAGTTGGGAGGTGTTCGAAAGGCTGGGTTGGATGAGGTTTTGAGCAACCTGGTCTAGTGGAAGGTATCCTTGCCCATAGCAGGAAAGTCTGAACTAGATTACCTTTAATGTCCCTTCCAACTCTAACCATTTTATTATTCTGTTACCCTGATTCTATAAATCAAACTGAATGCACAACTCTGTGCTACCAGCAAAAAATCTCTCATTACTGCAATTGCTTAATTCTGGTATAATACCAACAAAATAACATCAGGAATGCAATCTCTACATACCCATCTTCATAGTTCCATATAAAAATGTCACTGTCGATGGTCAGCCAAGCTCTGCTGATTTCTGGAAATACTCCCATCATACAATTGCACTGCATATCTGAAGCACTGCTGATGTAAGGACTAAATGCATTCTGGCTAGCAAAGGTAAAATACCCTCGAAATCATTAAAAAAAAAATTACTTTACATACGTTAGTAGACAATCTACATACCATAAACATTTAAAGTCCTTCATACAGAAAATAATTGCATCAGCAACTCTACACAAATGGACCTTGTTACCACTTGGAAGCTCAGGAAGGGAACATGAACAATATTGAAGTTCATTACTGGGAGTCTGACAGAAATATTGGGGAAGGAGATTATGGAAGAAAAAAGCTAATTTCTAATATTACGACTTACACAACCTAACACATTATTTTTGATAAGGATACGCCCAAACTGCTCCACTAGCTCTGGGGGAAGTGGGACTCTGCGGTCTGCGCTGATCTCTGGAAGATTAGGTATTGACAGCAAACATGGTCCTTGCAAAGGATAATCCATATCTGACATACCAGAAACAGTAGGACTACCTGCAATCAGAAACAGCAAAAAAGATTAGACTTCTTATACAAAATGAGAAAATTTCAAAAAAGGTTTATACTCTCTTTTTCTTTCTTTACCTGATTGTTTCTTAATCTGTGAAATCTAAATTAGACTAATCGCATTTCCTATTTTACTTCATATGACTAATACAGGCCTTCAGACTATGCAGGAAAAATGCCTTGATACTGCAAAGACTTTAAGCATACAAATACTGTTACTCGCAAGGTAAGCAAGAATAAAGATTTCTGTAGGAACAGGACCATGAACAATAAATCTAAACCTCAAATCAGGCACGAGCAAAGAGATTTTCAAACAAACTCTAACAGTAACTCATTTCCGCCCCAGCCTACTCTTCGCCCTATTTTAATGTGATACTCTCCAGCTCCTTCTTCATCCTATGGCCAGACATTAAACATGCCGTGTGAACAAGCCAGGAACACATTCCTTCACATAGAAAAGCGGATCTGTGCACCCAGTATTAAGTCGAAATTCCCACACGAACCCATTATTTTATGTGATGTGTATCCATGATGCTGCCAGGGCAGTTACATTTCAGCCACGCGCATCACATTGTATCATAACAGAAAACAGATACTCTTTGCTTGTATGCTCACACCCATGGGATATATATTAATCAGATCACCTACAGCTCTGGAGTGCCTCTTCACAACCCATTTTGCCAGACATTTGGCATCAACGAAGTAGGAAATACTGTCTTGATGTTTTAAGGAATACAAAACAAATTTCTGAGAAGAGGTATACATCATAACTACATGTGACATACAGCTATAGACAAATGAAAGTTACTCAAAGAGGCTTAAGAGAGTTTTTCGTGCTGCCTGTAACTTAGGGGTGGTGCTGGGCACTTAGTGACCCTAAGAGCATTCTGCAAGAGACTTCCTGACAGAATGAAAAACAAGCTTCACTTTCTGGAAAGAGATGGAGCTGAGGATCCAACTCAAGCCCATTCCTTCTGCAGCTCTCTCCCCATCATGGGGAGATCGCACACCCAAAACTTTCATCCATGCACCAAAATCTCCACTACATCCTGCCCCTCGCCCGGCCCAAGCCTGCAAAGCCCTCAGACTCAGCCCTGTAACCATCCCTGAGAAGGGCCAGCAGCCGCCGTCCCTGGAGACCTGCCAGGGCGGGAGTCACCAAGGGAGGGGGACGCGCCCGCCTGGCTGCCCGCTGAGCGCTCCCACGCGTGGCCGGCCAGGCGGTGCCGGCCAAGGCCGCCCTGCAGGGGGTCGCGGCGCGGCGGGGACACCGGGGCGGCTGAGGCGACCAGGGCCGAAGGCAAGGGGCCACCGAGAGCTCCTCACCAGGCGCCGGCACGGCCAGCAGCTCGGACAGGTCCGGGTAGCAGCGATCATCCTGGATATGCCGGTCAATGATGCGGCCAGCGATCTCCAGCGCCTCCTGCGCGGTGGGCGCCGCGGGGCTCATGGCAGCGGGCATCGCGATGGCAGGACCGAGGCCCTGGCCGACAGACGCCTCCGCAAATGGCCAAAACGCGCGAGCTCGCCAACCGCCTCTCCGCACCCGCCAAATCCCGGCAGGACCTGCGCGCGTGACGCACATCTGCCGCGCCTATCGTCGCTTCCGCTGGCGGCGGGGACGGGGGGCGCCGCGAGGGGCGGACGGGCGGGCGGGCCTGCTTTCAGGGGGTGCTGGGTGGGCCTGGCAGGAAGGGGAGCTGCGGCAGGCTGGGGGCCAAACGTTGCTGGAGAGGAGCTGCCGAAGCTGGGCAGGATGTGACCGGCGTGTCGGATCTGCGGAGCCTCACCGAGGGGCTCCATGCCTGCTTGTCTTCTGTGTGGTCACTGTAGCTCTTGGGGGGTCCCCGCGACAGCCCGAAGATAGTTCATAGCGCAAGCGTGGTGTGACAGGAAGGGGAGCTGCGGCAGGCTGGGGGCCAAACGTTGCTGGAGAGGAGCTGCCGAAGCTGGGCAGGATGTGACCGGCGTGTCGGATCTGCGGAGCCTCACCGAGGGGCTCCATGCCTGCTTGTCTTCTGTGTGGTCACTGTAGCTCTTGGGGGGTCCCCGCGACAGCCCGAAGATAGTTCATAGCGCAAGCGTGGTGTGATAGGGTGACCAGACTGTGTACATCAGAGTTATCCGAACATACGCTGTTTTGTGTGTCGTGGTGCAAACCAAAAGCAGTGAGAGGACTCCCTCAAAGGCACGTGCAACATCTCTGGAGTAACTGTGTAGAAGCAGAGTAAATGGCCTCTGCACTGGGCTGACCTGGTGTAGCTGCTGGTTTTCAAGAATTTGGGATGACACATCAATGCAAATGTAGCACTTTGTTACCGAGTTTGGGCCTCGTTAACTGTCGCGGCTGCTCTAGTTTGTGCAGGCATTTCCAAACCCTTGTTGAAAGTCCCAGGGCTGGGTGAAACTTGGATTTCAGGGAATGGGTCTGGTTTGTAAATCATGTTTCTTGCGCCGATTGCGCTGGCTCTCTACTCCAGGATTGGTCCAGGGCCCATTCTGGAAAACTTCATCCATGGAAGAGGCACCTGGCATAGGAAAAGAAAGGGAATGCTTTCTAAATGGAGAACCTGAAGTTAAGCCCCAAACCTTGCAGGGTTCACATGGCAAAGCTGGAAATTCTCCCTGCATCTTCTCAAAGCCTGAGAAGCTGGAGGCCAGTCACCAGTGGGGTTCCTCAGGGCTCAATTTTAGGGACAGTTCTCTTCAATGTTTTTATGAATGATTTGGATACAGGAATTGAATGTACATTTGGTAAGTGCTGATGATACTAAACTAGGAGGAGCTGTGGACTCCCTCGAGGATAAGTCTTACAGAGAGATTTGGATAGACTACAGAGCTGGGCAATCACCAACTGCATGAAATTTAACAAGATCAAGAGCTGAATTCTCCATCTGGGATGGATGGGGTAGTCCTGGTTATATGTACAACCTGGGGGACGAGAGGCTGGAGAGCAGCCCTGCAGAAAGAGTTCTCAGGGTGTGGGCTGATGGCAAGTTGAATACATGTCCCAGTGTGCCCTGGCAACCAAAAGGGACAACGGTGTCCAGCGGTGCACTGAGCACAGCACAGCCGGCCGGGTGCGGGAGGTGACTGTCCCACTCTGCCCTGCACTGGTGCGGCCCCACCACAAGCACTGTGTGTGGACAGTCAGACTGTCAGTGTGTCCAGAGGAGGGTGACCACGATAGTGAAAGGCCTTGAGGGCAAGACTGAGGTGGAGCGGCTGAGGCCACTTGACTTTTTCAGCTTGGAAAAGGCTGAGGGGCGACCTCAACAGCAGTCGACAAACCTCCTCTTGGGGGGCAGAGGAGGGGGATGTGCTGATCTCCTCTCCCTGGTGACCAGAGACAGGACACGAGTGGATGGGATGAAGCTGTAGCAGGGGAAGTTCAGGCATTAGGAAAAGGTTCTTCACTGAGAGGGTGCTCGGTGACTGGAACAGGCTCCCCAGGGAAGTGGTCACAGCACCAACCCTGTCAGAGTTGAAGGAGCGTTTGGACGATGCTCTTGGTGTATGGCTCAGTGTCAGGTAGTCCTGTGAGGAGCAGGAGGGAATTGGACTCATGATCCTCGTGGGTCCCTTCCAACCCGAGACACTGTGATTCTGTTAAGATTGATTCGAGGCCTCCCGAGCAGCGACGGCAGAGTGCCCTGCCGCCCGAGGCCGGCAGACGAATCAACAGCGCGGGCCCGGCCGGGGGCGGTGCTGGCGGACGGGCCTCCCCAGGCCCCGGTGGCCGCGCCCGTCAGCTTCCTGCCGGTGCCTGTTGTGGTTCCGGGGCAACCGCAGCATGGAGGCGGCGGCGGCGGAGGGCGGTGAGCGGCGGAGGGGTGCGGGCAGGGCGGGCCGAGCTCCCTCCCGCGCCCCAGGCTGACCCTTGTGGTTTTCTTTCCCTTCTTGCAGACGCTGAGATGCTGGGGGGACCCGACCCGGAGCTGGCGGCCACCATGGGCTTCTCCGGCTTCGGTGCGTTGCGAAGCGGGCCGGGGGGTGCTGGGACCCCGGGTGAGGGGCGCGGGGGACGGTTGCTTCGGGCCACGACCCTTGGTGGGGAGCCCTGGGCGGGCTGGCGTTTGGAAGGAAGGGGAAGCAGAGCGGTCGTGCCTGCCGCCCGTCCGGCCTAGGGCTGCCGAAGTGCCGGTGTCCAGGGTGGGTCTGTGTTTCAGTCTCCTTTTTCTGTATTTGCAGGGAAGAAAGCCCGGACTTTCGACCTCGAAGCCATGTTTGAGCAAACGAGAAGAACTGCCGTGGAGAGAAGCAGGAAGGTCTTGGGTAAGAAATGCGAGTGTAGCCAGCTAATGCGTTTTAAAATATACTTTGTTTTTCCGTCTTGGGGTTGGCATTTAAAGGGTCTCAGGCTGTCTAGAAAAAAAAATGCGGTTTTGTTCAAGGATGGACGTCCTAAAGCACTTGGGGACTTGTTAAATTTATTAATTCAAGTTAGTGTTAAAGAAGCTATTATTAATTATTAAAATCAAGTTATTTATTTCCATCTGTTGTGTGAGTATTTAAGAGCAGTGTGCATGTGCAAGGTCACTGTTGTGAGGCACAGATTACAGGTACAGGAAGAAGGTGAATTTCAATGCAAGACTTTTTCCTTTCTTCTTTTACTTAGCTCTGTATTTATTTTGGAAGGCAAGTTAATACAGGCAGCTTTTATCTAGAGAGAACAGAATAACAGAGTAGAAATGTGTGTCTCATACTGAACAGCAGGTTATATAGCAGCCCACAAATTTGTCTCTGTCTTCTGCTGTGCTCAAAGTAGGTAAGTTTTCAAGGCATTGGTTTGAGAGTGGGACATGGAGAAAATTTGTATCTTTTGCTGCCTGTGTTCAAGCAAATGCTATTACAAAGAAGGTCCTTGGGAGACATTCATGTATGTTCTAGAAACCCCATTGCCAACCCAAATGTCCATACTTTCTTCCTCCGCTTGGACAGTTTGTGCAGAATGTGTAGGTTTTGTTTTTGTTTTGCTTTTTTCATATGATGCTATCACAGTGGACCATCTTTTGTCCTACTAGATTACACTTAATCTACTCTGTAAAGTGTTGCAATTTGTGAATTTAGTAGACTAGAAGGATCTTATTACGAAGAAAACAATTCTGTGTGAAAGAATAATTACGTTATTGGTTGTTTTGATTGTATACCTAATCACAAGAACAGACCTCTTCGGAGGCTCCCTGACTTCGTGGATTTTAAGGCACTGTGATACTAAAGTATACAAGGCATCCCAAAATGTGCTTTGGACCATTTTTTTGCCCGCTGAATCTTAAATACAGCAATGTGTTTCCGTGTCGGAAAGCTTTTCACATTTGATAGTGGTTCAGGTTGAGCTATTGTTCCTCATGAGAGGTCGTCTGCTTACACCATGTTTTAGTTTAGGAGGAAATCTATTAGGCGATTACAGAAATGTAATATTTTTAAGTCAAGACATCCTGAACTGCATATTGAATGTATCGTCCTCTTCACCACAGCATTTCTAGGCTCTTACCCACAAAGGAAGCACAAATTCATTTTGTTGTTTAAAAGGTGGATCATTTTACCAAAAATGACAAAGCTTTGTCATTCAGCTGTTTAACTTACTAAACAAATTTTGGTATTCATAATACAGCAATCAAAAGGTGTATGTTTTGCAGCTTTTTGTGGGGGCAAGGTAATGTGAGCATTTTATTTTCAGATTTCTTAAAATCCACTGTTGACTTCTGGAGTACCTGTGATAACTTTAGGAAGTGTCTCCTCTGCTACACAAAATGTGTATAAAAAGAACTGAGATCAAAATATGTTTCCTGGTTGTATATCTTGAATGTGTTTGTGTTTCTCTTCAGAGGAAAATGTCTCCTAGCTTTGTTGCAAACCTTGTTTTTCTTTTTAGTTAACGAACAGTGAGCAAAAAAGAAAGTGATATTTCTTGTATAGAGGGAAAGTAGTTTTTCTCTGGTTAATTGAAGTTTTTTGAGTACTTTTAGAAATACAATAGCTGTATCTATTCCCCTTTCATAATCCCACCATTCTTGTTTATTACTTTGAAATTGAAAGTTCTATTTGCTTTGATTTTGTTGCACTGTTCCACAGGGATCCTTTTTCAGTAAGTGAAGTAGGAATAGACTCTTAATACAAACAAATCTTTAAATATGACTTGCGGAAAATAAATACAGAGTTCACTTATTACACCTGTGTATACTTATGCACTAATTTAGTTCCCTGCACTATGAAAACTTCGAGAACTTTCTGGAGTAATCATGCTGGTTTAGTATTGTGTTGAAAATATTGAAATATCAGCATCCCTGTATGATCAACTTATGTTTGATAGTGTATACAAAGTACCGACTAGAAGGTGTTTGCATTTTCCTTGTGACGTTGTGCTTTTTTGAGTCATCATGCAGTAGCAATGGAAGTTTAATTCATATGGGAAGGTAATCTGTTTTCAGGTGAAATCTTTTATTTGCTGTTACTGTTTCAAGTATTTCATGGAAGTCTGAAAATGAAGAAAATTGTTTTACTGTCCTCAGCAAGCCTCTACTTTTATTATTTTCTCGAAGTCTTAATTTTTTTATCATTTATATGTTCTCTGTGTTCAGAGGCTCGTGAAAGAGAGAAGGAAGACCAGGCTGAGAAAGAGTTTAGAAGTCAATGTACTGATTTGTCAGCTTCAGCATCCAGTGCAACAGGAGCTGGTTCTACATTAACCCCAAGGTACTTAGATGTTGTGGGAGATGGCATGTAACAGCTTTGTTATCTGAAGAGGGGTTTTGGAGGGTTTTTTTGAGCATATGAGTGTCATTTAACTTGTGTAAACGTGTCTATGTTATCTGAAGTATGGCAGTGAAAATTATGATTTTTAAATATTTTTTAATCTATGCTTTCTTAAAGATGTGTCAATATTTCTAAATGTTGACATTATGTATATTTAATAATTAATTTTGCAGCCTCCTCCCTAATCCTGTTTGGCATACTTTTTACTTTTTAAAAAAAAAATAACAACAGTGTTGTTATCTGTGGGATTCTTGAAAATATCAGGGCAAATATAATGACTACATATGCTGACTTAATGAGCAACTATTGTTCCCACCTGTAGGTAGAATATACTCGTTCATGCCTGCTGAAAAAGAAAGCAAAGTAGATAAAGAGCCCCTGTATGCACACTGTGTAGAGTAGCAGTGGGGTTGAGAAAGTATTTTAATTTGACTTCAGTCTGAAATTTACTCTCAAACTTGCAAATGTTTGTTATTGACAAACAATAAATTTTTATTTATTTTACAGTTTGAATTCTGAAATGCTGAGAAATCACAATTAGCTGAAGGTATTGGGAACCACACAATGCCATTGCGTGGCACGGATTGCAGAGATCAGTGCACTGTAAATTTTTAGGTTTCTATATCTATAGAAGTCTAATAACCCATACAAGACTAGTAGACTGATATTTATGTATCATATGGGCTGTTAGAGTCTATATGGGGTAGGTTATTGTAGACAAACTTGTAGTGTTTCAGATGGTGAACAAATATCTGCAAAAAATTTACTTTTTGCCTGTTGCTCTGTGGAGAATTCAAATGAGCCTTGCACTCTCACTGAGATAACTGATCACACAATATGATAGCCTCTGGATTCTGTCTTGTGTGCGAGGGAAAATTGTTCTGTGCTCCCATTTGCTTTTGATGATCTTAGATACCTATCTGGTGAAATAATGAAGAATCACAAGAATTTAAATGTAATGTAATTGTGTACTGTACATGGGTGACTTCAATATAAAGACTCTCTTAAAACAAATGATAAGCTGGAAAGCAGTCAGGTGACATAGAGGCTTTCCCTAGTCATCTTATTTCACTAATGGACTTGCTAGGAGAGAACTCCAGGGATTTTGTGTAAAGGAGGAGTTATTAGGTAAACTCTGGTAACTCACCAAACTTCTGTTAATATTAAGTTTTCTTTGTTTTTCTTTTTTTCTGTTTTTACCAAGCTTGGAGAAGAGAGGGCAAAAAACAATTCCTTATGCTTCTCTGAATCCTGGGAAAGGGGCTGTCAACCTGGTTCATCTTTCTTTAGAGTAAGACTATAAGGCTCAAAGTTGAAGGAAGCACCACTTCATGTCAGCACCACTCCCTGTCATTGTCAGAAGGGTAGATCGGCTTTTGGTCTGTCTGCATGGAGGTGTTCTTACATTTGATTTTTTTCCAGTCAGGACAGAAGAGACCAGTTGCTGTAGCTGCAGTACTTGGCTGTCCCTGCCGAGCTTGGTGTGCGATGAAAAATGCCACTGGAGTTCTGTTGATTTCAAATGCAGGCCCATTACACTGCCCCTCAAAATATTGAAATGTTTTATTTGATCGATTTATGCTTCCTAGCAAATGAGGGAATGATAAGAATAGGTAATTAGGAAGGAAGGTAGCTATTGTCCTTGGTTGTCTATAGACAGATATGAAAATCTGGGACTTGAGGATTGGAAAGGCCTCCTTGATTCATTATGTTGTATATGTTCTTCTCACTGGCAGCTACAGTGTGTATTTAGTTCCCTTCCAAAACTAATTAAGTAGTTGAGCTTTTGGTAAAAAGATACGTAGTTTGCTAATCTGGGAATGCATATTGACTCTTAAAACACATTTTTTTTTGCACATAGTACTGTAAAGTTATTAGTTTTGGGGATACCTAACTTGAAGGATTTTGAAGGTCCCAACTCATTCCTCGTATTCTGGAAAAGCTTCCTTTTTGTAAAAGAATATTGATTGCCCCATTGTTGTAGAATAAGAGAAGCTCTTCTTATTTGAGTTAGATTTATTAGATAATCATATCCTGATCTAGGTCTTTAAGTGTCTCTCATCACTGTGCAAAACAAAGTTGGTATGTAGAGGTAATATTAATTAGGGTGGTAGGTATAGTTGGAAAAATTAGTCAAGCTTTCAGGCATGCAAACCCTTTTCATCGCTGTAACATCTGAGGACCTAATTTGTATTGGTTTAGTTTGTTTTGATTTCTTCCTGAAATAGAATTTCAGTTGTTTATCTAACACAAATATTTGCTGTGTAACCTGCTACCTGCTTTGTGTACAGGTGATTTGGGGGGCAGAGTGGGGCTGCATTCTCTGTCACAATTACAGAGTTTAGAACATATTTTCTTAATCCTTTTTTATGTTCTTAAACTTGTGGGTAATTGCTATAGTTTTTAAGTGATAACCTGAACTTTAAAAAACCTCAATAGCTCCGTAGTCTTTCTTTGCTAAATTATCTTTTGCAATCTGCTCAACTGAAAACTCATGTACATGCTGTTAAAATACAAGCTGCCAAACCAAGTCTTGCAATTTGAGCTTGTCTCACTGAATCTGAAAGGAGTATCTTGTTTCCACTGCAGGGTGTCACTGTAATGATACACTGTACTGGTCAAAAGGCAAAGTTTTCTGCTTGTGACTTTTAGATCTACTGCTGGTTACAATACCACCTACTTGATAACTACCAGCAGAGGGAGCACATTTATTTAGAATAAACGGCATGAGTCTGGACGAAATAGCCCTACTTTTCAGGAATTTTCCCATGACAAAAATAACGTGTTCACGCAAGTGATTTGGACTACAGTGAAGGTGATAATTTAATGTAACTTTCAGAATCTAGATTTGTTGCAGTAGCAAACGTTTGGTCGAATGTGCCTGGTTCCATGTTATTCTTTGCCAGCATTATAAAACAAGTGCTGTGCTTTGTATTCTCACTCTGGTTGTGAGCCAGAATTATTACTGTTTTGACTTCCACCCTGACAACAGAGGTTCAGAGCATCTGCATAAGCTGCAACTTGAAGCAACATCTTGAAAATACACAGAATACAACAGTGTATTCTGTTGGCTTCTAAGGAATATTGACATCCATAGTAGTGACATGGTACTGGTGTTTTTGCAATCCGTTTTTGTTTTTATTTTGTCCAGTTTTTTGAACTGTCACTGTGGTATTCCTCTTTTTTAAAACTATGTTTATGCTTTCAAGATGATAGTGGGCCTACACCCTGTTGAAAATTAGTTTAGGTTTTGCTGCTTATTTCAGTGTTTCCAGATTTACAGCAATACTTAGCACCTTTTATCTGAAAATTCCTATGGAAGTGCTGATGTTCTTGAAATAGTAATTTTAAAATTTTTTTCATGCAGGGAGACAGCCTGCAGTGAAAGCGAAGATAGCTCAGATGAAGATTTAACTGTTCCTTCAGTGCAATCCCAGACTTCTGCTCAAGGTCCAGCTGAGGATACTGATGATGATGAAGATGATGAATTCATTGGGCCACCACTTCCACCTGGGTTCAAGGATAGTGATGACGATAATGACAATGATGATACAGAGGAGGAAGATAATGTAAGTATTTTGTTCCTCTTTAATGTTTTAACACTTTGAGTAGATTGTAAGTGTCCTCTTTTCTTTGTTTGAATTTGCAAGTGAAGTTTGAAATGCAGGGGTTTTGTGTTTTTTCTAATAATTATTCAACAAATGCAAATAATTGTTTCCATTTAAAAATACCAGGATTTTTGGAAAACGTATGCATGTGAATCTCAAAGGAAATTCACCATCAGTGAGAATATAGTATTTAATCTTTTTTGTTTTCCCATTATGAAAGAACTGTATAAGTTAATATTTTACATTAATATTTTATATGGTTTGTTTCCCAATGCATGTGTAAAATTTTTTACAAGAAAGAGGAGGCAGAGGGAGGCTTGAATCTATGGAGAACAATTGTGCCAAAACTATTGTGAGAAAATGAACAGTGGTTACGGATGGTTCTTTTCTAATTTTTGTTTGGTTTGGTTTTTGGGATTGTGGTTTTTTGGTTTTTTTTTGTGTGTGGGTGTTTGTTTTTTGTTTTTTTNTCTCCAGGACTTCCTGGATTTAATATTTTGTGGCTTTTGTATTATGGTTTCCAAGTTGTTCTGAAGCAAAAATGATAGAAGTTGTTCTGTAAAAATTGCCTTACTTAATGCTGTTTTGTACCATTTGGTAGCAGAAAAGAGCCTTTAAGTCCTGTTACACAAATATAAACCTGATTCTAAAAAACAAATTCCCCGGTGTCTCAAGGGTTTGTTTTCAGTTTCTCTTCAGTTTTGGTTCGGTGTTCAGTTTGTTTGTTCTTTTCCTATAAAATCTCTTACCTTGCATCTTGTGAACTTTAAAACGTATGTTTAGACTATTCATTTAAAATGAATGAGAATAACTTCTTAAGCAATGACTTAACTGATTTTTAGAGTGAGCTTAACTGTGTATGATCACAGTTTTTATTTTGTTTTGTTCAACAAAAGTAATGGGAAGTTCTGATGCCTTAGGGTTTTTTAATTACTTTGTCTAATATGCTTGATTTACTGTTGCCTATGGATTTCTTTAATTATCAGACTGTACACTTCAGTGCCATATCTCCTGTGATCTCATCTGTACCCCACACATGGCTTGTTCCGCCTTAGGGAACCAACTGTGGATAAATCCCAAACTTTCTTGAGAATGCTGTAAGCCTTAAGTTAACTTATGACTTACTATTGATCTGTATCAGGAATTCTCTTAAATTTTATCTGCTATGGCACTGTAGAGTGAGTCCATATTGCTGAGGGCATCATAGACTCAGCAGATTTCAGTTGCTGTGGATCATCTGATATTGAAGACACTGCTTCTTTTCTGCCAATTATCATCTGTTCTGCCATTTCACATCTGCTTGTTCATATATTTTCAACTCATAGTAAAAATCTTAAAAAACACCGTGCTTTATCAAGAAATTTTATTAAGCATGAGTTTATCCAACAGATAATCAGAATAATCTTTCTGCCATGAAAAGTACTTGCATTTGCTGATGCTGAAGGAAATATTTGGTCTTGTTCAGTTTTGTCTCTACATACTTTTCAATGTATTTCGGTATCGTCCAAAGTGTTAATGTGTACACATGT